>QRDG01000493.1:0-158288 GCA_012064385.1 Puccinellia tenuiflora
CTTACCACTGGCGGACAAGAGTGCATGTTCGCCAGTGGTACTTGCACCACCACTGGCGAACTGGAATACATGTTCGCCAGTGATAGTTACCGCTGGCGAATGTTACTTTCTAGTTCGCTAGAGAGTGCCCGGCGGCTATAGCACTTTTCCTACTAGTGAGAAAGAGAGCGTCATGAAGGATGCTAGGGCTCCTCAAGCCAAGAAGGTCAACATTGCTAGTGGTGGTGCCTGATTGCTACTGATGAAGAGTTGGGTGGTGCTCCAAGCGAAGGAGAGATGTAGCAAGCAACAGTTTTTCCTCGATAACGAACCAAGGTTTATCGAACCAGTAGGACCTTGAAATCAATAACAAAGTGAATGTTGAAGATTCTGGCGCTTAATCTTCAACAGACGTGGACCTGCACATACCAACCACAAATACTTTGCCCCCAACGGCGGAAAGGTTGTCAATCTTTCCGGTCTCGCATAAAACAAAGCGGTTAATTGTATAGTGAAATAGATGAAATATGAAAATGGACCAGTGGAGTAATGATGATGAAAAGTGATGAATAAAGGTTGCAATTAATGTAAAAAGATGGACCGGGGGCCATGGGTTCACTAGTGGAGTCTCTCAAGTAAAATAGAACAATCGCATGATGGGTAAACAAATTACAGCTGGGCAATTGACAAGATTATAACACAAACTTAATCTAGCTATGACAAAGATAACATGATAATATTTAAGTAGGCATCACGACAATGAACAAAGACCGTGAGTCCAACTGCATCTTTGTCTAAAAAGTCCACCGTGGGATCGCTATCCAGCCTGTCACCATCGGTATTAAGTTGCAAGCAACAGACATTTGCATTCAGTAAAGCGCATGAAGTAAGCAATACTAATATCAAAAGAGACATTAACACCGTTGTTTTACCCTTAGTAGCAACAACACACCCTCGCCCTTAGACGTTTCTGTCACTCGTGCCCAGGAACAAAAGGGGGCATGAACCCACTATCCAGCATAAATACCTTCTCTTGGAGATACACACATCACTTGGCCAAAATAACTACGCACATCAGAGAGCATGCAAGAACATAAATCAACATATAAGAATCATGCACAATCTGATCATAACTTTATAATCCATCGGATCCCAGCAAACACATCACATAGTATTACAATAATCGATCTTGATCATGTTAGGCAGCTCACAAGATCATAAGACATGAAGCACAAGAGAGAGAGACTACCATATATCTACTGCCATGGATCCATGGTCAAAGGTGGGACTACTCACAAATCATCCCGGATGAAGGCATGGATGAAGAGCCCTCCGGGATCGATCTCCCCTCCGGGAGAGTGCCGGGACCTGCTTCAGAATCACCCCCGAACTAGGGTTTGAGATGACTTCTCTGGAAAATAATGGCCTCCCCGTCGTTTTTAGGATTAAAGGGAATTTATAGGCGTCAGAGGGGGCCGAGGCGGTGCCTAGAGGGCAGGGCGGGCCCCACCTGTGGGTCCTAGGGGGGCCGCGGCCGCCACCTGCCTGGGCCCCTGGGTGGCCCCCAGGCTGCCCTTTGGTCCTCTGGTTCCTTCCGTCGCATAAAAAATCTCTGTAAATTTTCAACGCAATCCGACGATATTTCCTGTGGTGGACTTTCTGAAATACAAAAACAGCAAAAACAGGAAACTGGCACTAGGCATCTTGTCAATAGGTTAGTCCAACAAAATGCATAAAAATAATTAATATGATAATAAACATGTGACAACATTACAAAACTAGCATGGATCAATAAAAAATTATAGATACGTTTGACACGTATCAGCATCCCCAAACTTAACTCCTACTCGTACTCGAGTAGGTAAGTGATAACAAAATAGTTTTTGATGAGACATGCAACCAACACAATCGTGATCAAGATAGTAATGTAAAGCATAGGATGTGAATGAAGTGATAAAAAACAATTGTCTATAGTTGATAGCAAGAAAGCAATGAATAACCAAGTTGAATCATTCAAGCAAAACTTTCATAAATAGTACGTTAAAGACATGAAAGCAATGTGATACACATATTTGATTAATTCACAAAGGTAATAATTCCATAACAAAAGTGTTTGAGAATCAAAACAAAGAAGATGTAAGTTTTAGCAAAAAGCTTCAGCTTCCAATGGTAAAGTCGATATAAAGATTCATGTTTAATCTGACGATGCAATATGATCAATGATACCCAGGGTCAATGCTAGATGTTTGCTTTGGTGGAGATAGAAGAAGAGGAAAATTGACTCAACATTAAAAGTAAAAGAAAGGATCTTCGTAGAGGGAAGCAGGGATTAGTCATGTGCTAGAGCTTTTATTTGTATGAAATAGAAGTAAAACAATTTTGAGACATGCATGCTTTCGTCAACGACTTCACAACAGAGAAGCTATCTAGTCCCCCATAACAAGCAACACTTTTAGACTTGTGAGAGCAGCTGGTTTTTAGAGGAGCGAGTATGCTCCTCTTTCTCCTTGGTTTCACCACTGTCCAATGTTTAGAGCTGATTCTCAGATTTTCATTACACGGAGGAGAATGGTGAGTTATATTTATATTTTTGCTTAAGCTACTCTCGGGTTGATTCAAGTGAAGACGTAATCCATCGACACCGGGTGAAAGGGGAAATGACCTTGCTCGTCACGAGTTATATCTAGCTCTCCACTGCTCCCTCATGAGCTTAAAAACAGAAGCACAAAAAGAGACTATTTTGAATTTTTAAAGATAGCACATGACAAATTTACTTGGAATGGAAAGAAATACCATGCATAGGTAGATATGGTGGACTCAGCTGGCAAGATAGTTTGGCTTTGGGATTTGGATGCACGAGTGAACCATACACTCAGTACGAATTTTGGGCTTAGCAAAGAAGGTATTCGAAGCAAACATCTAACATTAACCGGTAACAGAGTAACATAAGACATTAGTCAATCATAACCATAAAAACTCCACACCGTCTCCCTTGTTGACCAAACAATTCTTTTGATGGAAAGATTAGCTTAATGAATTAACAACTACGAACACCACACAATTTCAAGCTTTTAACAGTATTTCTTTACTAATCAATTCCACTTAAATAACCAGCAAGTTTAAGCATTCATCTTAATATCAAAACAAATGAGAAGTATCAAGTATCCACACAATGATCTACAATACTATGCAGGCTTTCGTTTCATTCCACTATCACATGAATAGCATTTTGTCAATTTGACAATTCAAGGGATTTATCAATAACAACTCTCGAACAAATATAAGTGAAGAACAAGAGTGGGATGGAACCATCCATCCAGGTTATCATTTGCTTTTTATTAAAGATCTGTGTGAGCTATTTAAGATTGCAGGTATGTCAAAAGAGGTAATCATGAGGAAATTATTCTCAATATCACTAAAGGATAAAGCTATGGATTGGTATATGCTTCTGATAATTCTCACTTGATGGATTGGAAAGAGCTTATGTCTCTCTTTTATTCTAAATTTTATCCTCTTCATGAAATTCATCAAGATAGAAATTATATTTACAACTTTTGGCCACATGAAGGAGAAAGCATCGCTCAAGCTTGGGGGGAGGTTGAAATCTCTAATGCTTAAATGCCCCAATCATAAGCTTCCCTAATGATATAATTGTTAACAATTTTTATGCGAGGTTGTCTCGCTATGATAAGGATATGCTTGATGCCTCTTCTCTTGGATCCTATACAAACAAGGAAGTTAATGCTAAATGGGATTAATTGAAAGGATTTATCGCTAATGCGGAAGATTGGGAGATCGACAAAGGTAAAGAATCAGGTATAAATTATGAGTATGACTGCATTAAATCTTTCATGGAAACTGAACGTTTTAATATGCTTAGTACTAAGTTTGGGCTCGATTCTCAAATTGTTGTTGATCTCTATAAATCCTTTGCTGATCATATTAATATTCCAAAAGAAAAGTGGGATAAGTATCATGAACCATTTAAAGATGTTTGTAAAATAGATGTGCTTGCTAGTAATGATTGACCTGTTTCAAACAGTTGAATCTGTTTTACCTACTGTTTACTTTGAAAAACCACCCTTTCCTATAAAAATTAAAGAACACTCAATCGTGGCTAGTGTGGTTAATAAAAGTGAAAGGAAAGCTTATGAACCTTATGAACAACTTGAAATTGCCTCTCTAGTAGCTTTGGTTAAAGATCTTGTAACTGAGAACGTCGATGGAAGTTCTATTTATTTTTGTGAAGCTGCTACTAACATTGTTAGACAGGATAAAAGTGCAAAAGTTGTTGGTACTCCTAGTGTCTCTGTCAAGATAGGTGATCATTGCTATTATGGATTATGTGATATGGGTGCAAGTGCAAGTGCTATTCCTTATACACTTTATCAAAAAATAAGCGCGAAATTGCGCCATGTGAGCTTGAGGATATTGATCTGGAGATTAAATTGGCTAATAGAGATGTCATCCACCCGGTGGGAATTGTCAAGGACGTTGAAGTCTTATGTGGTAAGGTAAAATATCCAACTGACTTCCTTGTCTTGGGGGTCAGGTTAAAGATAAATTTTGTCCTATAATATTTGGTAGACCTTCTTAAATACTTGTAGTGATGCTATAGATTTAAAAAAAGAAAAGGTCTCTGTTCAATTCGCTGGAGAGCCGTATGAATTTAATTTTTCCAAATTTGCTAGACATCGTTATGATAAAGAATTACCTAATGAGGATCTTATTATTGAAATAATTGCTTCTATTGCCGTGCCTCCTAATGATCCTTTGTCAGCAATATATGGAGGAGCACGAGAATGATATGTTTATGCAGGAAGAGAGGAAATTGATGAAGTCTTCTTTAGACAGCCGGCTATTCTAAAGCGTGATCTACCCGTGGAGTCACTATGGTGACCCAGACACCTCGAAAGGAGATCCTATTTTTGAATTAATAAGCTCTCCAGACACTCTCAAATATACATATTTAGATGAGAAGAAAATATATCTATTATTATCAATTCTAACCTTTCTGCAAAAGAGAGGAGCGATTATTGGAGGTCTTAGGAAACATCGAGCTGCAGTGGGATATACTCTAGATGATCTTCAAGGAATTTCTCATCTATTTGTCAACATACAATTAATCTTGAGCCTGATGCGAAGCCGGTTGCTGATCATCAACGAAGATTAAATCCAAAGATGAAGATGTGGTAAGAAATGAGATACTCAAGCTTCTCGATGCATGTATAATCTATCCTATTGCTGATAGCGATGGGTTAGTCATGTTCATTTGTGTTCCCAAAAAGGAGTATGACCGTTGTTGCTAATGATAATAATAACTCATTCCTCAAAGAACAGGTTGTAGGATATAGAATGTGCATTGATTATAGGAAACTTAATAAGGCTACTCGAAAAGATCATTATCCTTTGCCTTTATTGATCAAATGCTTGAAAGACTGTCTAAGAATTCTCACTTTTGTTTTCTTGATGATTATTCTGGTTTCTCTCAAATTGCTGTTAAATTTGAAGATCAAGAAAAAACCACTTTTACTTGTCCTTATGGAACTTATGCTTATAGACGTATGCCTTTTGGTTTGTGTAATGCACCTGCTACTTTTCAAAGATGCATGTCTGCTATTTTTCATGGTTTTTGTGAGGCAAATTGTGGAAGTCTTCATGGATTTCTCCATCTATGGAACTTCTTCGACAATTGCCTCCATAATCTTGACAAAGTTTTGTAGAGATGTGAGGAGACCAATCTTGTTCTCAATGGGAGAAGTGTCATTTCATGGTAAATGAAGGCATAGTTCTTGGACATAAAATTTCTGAGAGGGAATTGAAGTTGATAAGATAAAATTGAAGCAATTGAGAAGATGCCCTATCCAAGGGACATCAAGGGTATTCGTATTTTCCTTGGTCATGCTGGTTTTTATAGGAGGTTTTATTAAGGATTTTCTAAGACGTCGCGACTCTTACTAATATTCTTCGAAAGATGTTCCATATATGTTTGATGAAGATGGTAAGGAAGCTTCGAGGTACTAAAAAGGGCTTTAATCACGCTCCTATAGTTCAACCGTCTGATTGAATTTACCTTTGAAATTATGGTGTGATGCTAGTGATTATGCTGTAGGGGCTGTCCTTGGCCAAAGAATTGATAAGAAGTTGAATGTAATTCATTATGCTAGTAAAACTTTGGATAGTGCACAGAAAAATTATGCAACCACTGAAAAGGAATTTTTAGCGGTCGTTTTTGCTTGTGATAAATTTAGACAATATATTGTGGACTCTAAAGTAACTATTCATACTGACCATGCTGCAATTAAGTACCTTATGGAGAAGAAAGATGCTAAGCCTAGACTTATTAGATGGGTGCTTTTGCTGCAAGAGTTTGATTTGCATATTGTTGATAGAAAAGGTGCAGAAAATCCTGTAGCTGATAATTTCTAGAATGGAAAATATTCCTCATGATCCCATCCCTGTAAATGATAGTTTCCCTGACGAACAACTTGCCGTCGTTAAGGTAACTTCTCATGATGCTCCTTGGTATGCTGATTATGCTAATTTTATTGTCTCGAAATTTTTGCCTCCAAGTTTTACTTATCAACAGAAAAAGAAATTCTTCTATGACTTGAGGCATTACTTTTGGGATGACCCACATTTATACAAGGAGGGAGCTGATGGAATCTTGAGGAGATGTATTCCTGAGCATGAACAGGAGGAGGTATTGAGGAAGTGCCACAATAGTGATTATGGAGGACATCACGCAGGTGAAAGGACTGCACATAAGGTTCTTCAATCAGGTTTTTATTGGCCTACTTTATTTAAGGATGCTAAAAAGTTTGTTTCATCTTGTGATGAGTGTCAAAGGGTCGGTAACATTAGTAGACGTAATGAAATGCCTATGAATTACTCTTGTTATTGAACCTTTTGATTGTTGGGGGTTTGACTTTATGGGTCCTTTTCCCACTTCTCATGGTAATACTCATATTCGTTGCTGTAGATTATGTTACTAAGTGGGTGGAAGCTATACCAACTAAAAGTGCTGATCATAAGACCTCCCTAAAAATGCTTAAAGAAGTTATTTTCCTAGGTTTGGTGTGCCTAGATATCTTATGACTGATGGAGGATCTCATTTTATTCATGGAGCTTTTAGAAAGGTTTTAGCTAAGTACGATGTTAATCACAGAGTCTCCTCTCCGTATCATCCTCAAACTAGTGGGCAAGTTGAATTAACTAATAGAGAAATTAAACTGATCTTGCAAAAGACCGTTAACAAGTCTAGGAAGAATTGGTCTAAAAAACTTAATGATGCTTTATGGGCCTATAGAACTGCTTATAAAAATCCTATGGGTATGTCTCCTTATAAAATGGTTTATGGGAAGGCATGTCATTTGCCTCTTGAATTAGAACATAAAGCTTTTTGGGCTGTTAGACAACTTAATTCTGATCCTAATCTTGCCGGTAAAACTAGGTTGCTTAAATTGAATTCCTTGGATGAGTGGAGAAACGAGGCTTATGAAAGTGCTCGTTTGTTTAAGGAAAAAGTAAAGAGATGGCATGATAAGAGAATTTTGAAAAGAAAGTTTAATGTTGGTGATAAAGTGCTTTTGTATAGGTCTCGTCTCAGATTTTTTGCAGGAAAATTGCTATCAAAATGGGAGGGACCATTCATCATTGAGGAAGTCTATCGCTCCGGAGCTATAAAGATTAATAATCTTGACGGAGACAAACCTCAAGTGGTGAATGGTCAGCGACTTAAGCACTACATCTCCGGTAATCCCTTGGAAAAGGATGCTGATGTTATTCAAGTGGTCTCTCCGAAGAACTCATCGAAACCAAATACCGGAAGACTCCAGAATCAGAAACGAATATGTAACTGTTTCGGTAAGTAAGTGTCTCGGAAAATTCCAGAAAATTTATATTATTTATTTCTCGAAAATTAGGAAAATTCGGAGACTGGACGGAGTACGAGACAGGGTCTAGGAGGCAGAGGTGGCCCTCTGCCGCGGCCCCACCCAGGCCGCGGTGGGGACCCGCCCCTGGCCTCTGTACACCACCTCCGACTCCGCCTAGTCCCGTCGCCTTCCTTTTATTGCAAAACTTTTCGCTATATATTTTCCCGAATTTTTCGAGGAGCGTATCCTGTGTTTTCATCGTGTTCTTGTTTCGAGTTTTCTCTTGCCAGGGTTTTGGAGACTCTCCATGTAGATGTCTTCTTGCAGATCCAACAGGGAAGATTACGCATCAAGGCGCCTTCGTCGGATCCAACAAGACATTAATCGTGGGGACTTCATGAACTGGGTGACCAATGAGGAGATGGCCGCTAGGAAGGCGGAGCTGGAGCGCAACGTGCGGGAAGAAGTAAGAAGGGCAGCATCGCGCCAATCGGGAGGAAGGGCAGAGAATCCAAGGCCAGGCAACATCACTTTTGTGGGATCCATTAACCCTCGACATGCTTATTCTCATGATGTTCCAGGGACAGTGCCGCAGCAGCAGGATCCCCATATTGCTCCACTGCTGTCGGAAGCTCATAGAGTGGCTGATCAATTCTGCGAGCAGTTCCGTTGCCTGAAAGCGGAAGTTGCAATACTTGAGGCAGAGAATCTAGAGCTTCGCGGACGTCTTCAGTATTTCTTGACACCTCTAGCTGTGGTGCCGCCATCTCCGCCGTGGGAATAAATTCGAGCACTATGGGTAACGGCACTCCCTTGGCTTGTTCCAAGCTTGGGGGAGTGCCCGGTATCTTTATCTTATGTCTTTTATTTTTCGCAGTCTTGTGAGTCGTATCATGAGTAGAGAAGTTATCTTGTAGTATGGTTTTGCATTGTGTCTTGTCACTCCTTGTGAGTCCTTTGTATCTGGTGTGTGGTTTTCTATAATGGAATATAAATGAGAAGTGTCTTTTATTCTTCTGCACTTTATATTTTATTATGGCAATCTCTCTCATCTGCTGATCTTGTGGTAAGTAATGATTTGACATTGGGTGCATGAGTAGAAGTTTCTTCGGTATTGATAAGCATGGCTTCGTTTAAATTGCAATAATTGCTTTGGTGCTTGAGTAGAGAAGAAGAATTTAATTGCAAATACACTATCTTGTATGTCTTACATGCTTGTGAACCTTCCAGCTCATACACCTTTGTATTAGATTTATTTCTAACAGTGATGATAAGCTTTATGTTGCATGCTTGACATATTGTTTTTGATAGCATAGTTGATTTACATCTCTCAACACTATTTGTTTGCTTTAAAGCCTTTCTAGCCTAAAGCCTTGTACTGAGTGTATGGTTCACTCGTGCATCCAATTCCCAAAGCCAAACTTTCTTGCCAGCTGTGTCTGAAAGAACAAACGATGTCCCGATGTCGCCTAGAGGGGGGGTGAATAGGCGATTAAAACTTTTTCTATTTAGGGCTTGATAATTGCGTAATAAAACTATGTGTTTAAATTAACAAGCTAACACCCTAAAATACTAGGTTTGCCTAAGTGCACCAATAACTTATGCTAAGCAATATGACAACAAGATGATAGCAAGATATGAACTTCAAGCACGAAGGCTATCACAATGTAAATTGCATAAGTAAAAGGCTCGGGTATAGAAATAACCGAGGCACGCGGAGACGAGGATTTATTCCCGAGTTCCTCCTTATTAAGGGAGTACGTCTCGTTGGAGGGGTGTGAGCTCGCCACAAAAGGCCTACTCAAGATGCCACAAAGGCCTCACCCTATTCTCCGATGAACGACACCCAAAGGTTTGGTTCACCTTCCACTATCGGAATCCTTCGGGGCAGATTCCGGAGCCCTTACAACTTTTGGGGCACACACCCACAACTCAATTGGGGGATCCCAAATCATGCCGAAGCTTCACAAGCCGAAGTCTTCACGGCACCACCACCATCTAGGGTCCAATGACCCAAGAGTAACAAGCTCCCAACGTTCAATCCCACGAATCACCGTGGGAGCACAACCCGATGCAACAAATGCAAAAGGCAAGAACACACCAAGTGGTCAAATTCTTCTCCCCAAAATCCAACCAGAGCAACTAATGCTTTGGAGGGATTTAGGAGGAAGAACGGAGGAGAAACACCAAGAACTCCAAAATCTAGATCCAACGAGTTCCCCTCACTTAGAAGAGATTTTGTTTGGCGGAGTAGTGGATCTAGATCTCCTCTCTTGTTTCCCTAAATTTGGGCAAGAATCATCGGAGGGAAGTGGAGGAATCGAGCGCTCAAAGATTTGCAACAATGGAGTGGAGAGAGAAAATGAGTTGTGCTGAAAATTTAGGGAAGAAGCCCTTTTTATAGGGGCCCCAAAAATGGAGCCGTTGGGGGCAAAAAGTGGGGCAGCAGACAAGCCGGCCTGGCCGTCCGGGAAACGGATCCATCGATCGAACAGAGAAAAGGGCAGCAGCGCAGCACAGGAGCGAACGGTAGCAGCAGACGGAGGCCCGGCCTGGCCCCGGCCATGGGCCGGCCTGGTGCGCGCGGGGGCCGGGCAGCAGCCCGAACCGACCGGCCTGCCCCCGGCCTGGGCCGGGCAGCCAGCACGAAGCTGGGCTGGGACACAGCCCGAAGCTGCCGGCCTCGCACCGGCCTGGGGCCGGCCAGGCTGGCCCGGCAGATTTTTTTTCTTTTTCCCTTTGTTTTAAATATTCTGTCTAAAAAAACGTTCCGAAATAGAAATGCAACAACTTTCGCCCACGAACTCCATTTTCGATAATCTTGGACTCGTTGGAATCGTCACAACGAGCACAACAAGAATATACAGAGAAACATCATAGTCCAAGAATATATTATAAAAATAAATGGGGAAAGGTAAAACCTCTCATTTGCAAATCGGAAAATCATAACTATTGCAAATGAAGTCCAAATTGCATGAAACCAATTTCGTTGAAAAAGGACGACAAATGCAACACTTGGAAATGTTTAAAAACAATCAATGGTGATTTTGCAAATAATTGGAAGAGATAAACCTTTCGCACGGCAAAAACTCCAATACCGAAAACGCAATAGAAGACGCATATGAAAACCGTTTTCGGTGACCTTGGCCTTGTCATGATGAGCACAACAAGCACCAAGACCACACCACGATAAGATCCAAATAAGAACCAATAAAGTTGATTGCAATGATGCAAAGGTTTGTGCTCTCTATGACAATACGATTGAGATATTCGGTCGAGAGCCCCTCTTGATAGTACGGCTATCTATCCTATAACCCGGTCTCTCAGCTAACACCATGAGACCGGTAAAATAGAAAGCCTATCAAGATCATACATTTGCCTTGCGCATTAATCCACTTGAGGTCGAAGAAGACGATCTTCATCTCCTCAAGACGCACCACCTTTCTTGATTGCGCTTCGCTTGGTAAAGATTCACAAGTTGCTCCCCCATACACCAATATGGGAGAAGCACTCTTCGGCATATCTTCACTTGGACATGAGTGTTGATCAACTCGCACCTAGCCTTGATCAACACATAATCTTCTTCCTTTTTCTTCCCTTAGCCTTGATTCCAACATATGGAGATCAAGCAATGCAAATGGACAACACCTACAAATATAGCTTAATGCAAACATTAGTCCATAGAGATTGTCATTAATTACCAAAACCATGCATGGGAGCAACCATGCACTTTCAATCTCCCCCATTTTGGTAATTGATGACAATCCCTTTTTAAGAGGGTTTATATAACTAATAGAGCATCCTTGCAAGACAAACGAGCAAGGATGCAAGCGCATGCATGGCAAATGCAACAAAAGCATAAAACCCAAATTCCCTTAAACCCTCGAAACTTCTCCCCCATTGGCATCGATTGCCGAAATGAGAAGAAAAATTTAGAGAGCCAATATAATGTGAGTTCCTCCATAAAGGTGATGGCAATCCCTTTTAACGAATAAATTAGAGGAAATCAAACTATATTGAGGATCAAAAGATTGCAAAAAGATGAAATCATTTTAAACATCTCCACAAAGGAGAAAAGCAATCAAAAAGATCCAAAGCGAGAGTTCTAAATAAAAACGGAGAAGCTCCCCAATGTTCATGCACCATAGAGAAGTGCACAAATATGGCATCCTCGCTCCCTCAAAATCATCGAGAACACTCAACAAGTGCAAGAGTGCATAATGCAAAAGCAAATAATAGCACTTGCACCAAAGATGTTGTTGAGCCATAGGAAGATACCAATTTTCAAAAAAATCATCATAAGATAGGCCCAACCGAGATAAAAAGATCTTTTAAAGAAACATGTTCACACGCTCAGGGATACCAATTGGAAACTAAAACCAATTGAAAATGCCAAAAGCTAGTGAGATCATTTAGCCAATAAAATTCAACATGCTCACCGTGGTAAGCATGAAGTCAAAGATCTTCAAGAAATACATGAGTGTGCAAAGATACCAATAAATAATAAGACAAGCACTCATGAGACAAATTTGGAGCCACCAAAGAATTATAGAAGAAACACAAGGTGGCTCAAAAACAAATAAGATACCAACTAAAAGGTGACCTCTCTCATATGTATAGGTTTCTAATTAGACAAACCATGAAGATATACATCCGCAAAGAAACATATACATACGAAATGGTTCGGGAAAAGAGAACAAGGTATCCAAAAGGAAGTCATAAATATACAAACAAGATTGTTGCTAAGAAGCATAGCACATAGCTCAATTTTTTCTCATTGTATATAAATGAACTTCAAATATATCAAATGCATCACCCATATCACTAAGGGAACAAGAGATAGTGAAGATGCTTTGAGATAAGCAACAAGTATCACAAACAAATAATACCAATTGAAGAAAAGGTTTTTGCAAATTCATCACACATACCACAAAGATATATTAAGTGAAGAAAATAGGCCAAAACCCGCAACAATTGCATATAAACGCTTTCATGCCGAGAGGCAACCTACACAAGGTTGGAACTAGAAAAGTATGCATGGGTAGATACTTGTTACCGATATGGCATTGGTGATGAAGAAGATGATTCGTTGTTAGTCATCAAACTTGACTCCTAAGATCATATGGTGAGAACACCTTCCTTATGAATGAGGCAAGCATCCAATGCATATCCATTGTACCTAAAACAAAATTAGAATACAAAATGGTTCCCAAACTCATTGGGTCCCATAGTAGTTAGATAAACTACAATATATAGGAAACACTCCACATAAATATGTGCATATAGATATGAAATTGAATTTCATGCACATCTTAGCCGATTTAGGATTCGGTGGAGTATCCCCATATTGGATCAAGAAAGATAAGCATGCTAAAATAATATAAATTAGTAACCGAGCATGCAAAGGCTTTCTAGAACCAAAAGAGATACAATTTGGACAAAAACACCAAGTAAACCAAGAAGAGAGCACACCAAGGTGTGACACAAAAAGGTTGTCCAAATTATATCAAAATCCAAATCAACACATGATTGAGGAGAAATCAAATCAACAAATGATTGATTCCAAAACACATCAACACATGAAGTGTGATATCAAAAGGAATCAACTCAACACAACAAATGATCGATAAGACACCAATTGAAAATAAGATACCAATTAAAAACAAAAATATCAACTAGGAGAAAAGATACCAAGAAGAGGGTGATACTTGACCGAAATCAAGTAAAGAAGATAAAGTAAAAAGGTATCAAGACTCCCACAATAAATATCAATTGGAACAAATATCTATGGAGGAGATATTAAATTCCAATTAATACCAATTGAAGGTACCAACACAAGATAAAGAATCAAATGCCAATTGAAAGGATCAAATATTGATAGATAGAATAGTGTTCTAAATAAAAAGGAATGCTCCCCCAAGATTAATGCATTATCTTGGATATTTGCATTTGAATACAGAATGCACACACAAGGGATCATTACTCTCCAAATTTTATCTATAACACTAAACACTACCGATTGAAAAAAAAAGGATCCTTGCAAGAGACAAAGAAGGCAATAAATAAGTCAATTTAAAGCAAGAGCCAATGTGAATATGATCTACAAAATCCACCACAATTACTAGTATCACTTGTCATGGACAAAGAGTATATAGAGATATTTCTCGGTGGTATATAGGAATGATGCACAAGACCAACTTCACCACAAACTAGCAAATGGCAAAAGATAGGAATTAAAACACCATATTTTGAAAGAGGTTTGTTGGTAGTTTCAATTATTCGAACCAACCGGCAAAGCCATGGTTAGAATAAAAGGAAACAAATGGTTTCTCACATAATATATGGAAATGCATATTAGAAAAAAAAACACACCAAACAAACCCATGAAAACAAGAGCCAAAAGATAACCAAAAGAAAATTGGAACTTGTTCGAGCAAACATGCCACATAGGAGAAAAATAATTTGTAATATCAACTCTAAGTGGCAAACCTCAAATGTTCACATTTTTATGGGATTGTAATATGCACATAGCTTATTACTCCCCCATAAAGTGATACTTCATTTTATTTTTAAACAAGAGGCAAATAAAACCAACTAGGGAAATTAATGGACATTATAGAATTTGAATTTCTCATGAGAATAACATACCACACTAGTAGCTAGATAATATTTAAATATCAATACTAGGTGGTGTGCCTCATGTACACACATTTTTAGGTTTGTGAGGTGCACAAAGCACATCACTCCCCCAAAATGGGATAGTCCACTAACATCTCAAAAAGCCAAATTAAATCCACACAAGATCTAAAAAAACTCAACACAAAGTTACACATACATGATACACAACTATCATACACAACCTTGAATAACAAGACTAGTAGGAAGGAAGCATATCACATACAAGAACATATTAGGAACAAAACTAACACATGCAAGGGAGCAAGCAACTTTCAATGAATATATGAATTAAATACATGTTACCGCAAGGAGGAAGCATTGGATATGAGATAGGTATGTGATAATCCAATTGACTTGGCTTGAGAAATAAAACCATGAAGATCCCTTAATTCTTCAAAAATAGCCAAATCACCAATGTCCTCCACAAACACCTATTGATCAAGTTTGAGCTTGTTGGTCCCCAACCGAGTTGGGTCCTAAGAGGTTAGTCACAATAGGTTTGGGAACCCAAATGGTGCATTTCTTGACACCACTTTGAGCTCCCACATACTTGGCAAACACATTGCCAACTCTATCCTTCCCAAGAGAATAATCATAATTAATTATGATAGGGTTGGAAGAGGTACCGTTAGTGCATGAGGAAGCAAAATGACCTTTGCCGCGGCAAAGGTAGCAACACCGACTCTTCTTCTTCTTCTTTATAGGCTCCTCAACTTGAGGAGCATTGGCTTGAGTCTTCTTGGGAGGTGGCCTTTGTTCAACTCGTGGTTGAGCACGAGATTGAACAAGAGGCCGCTTCCCTAGTTGCTTCTCACTAAGAGGCTTCTTCTTCTTCATTGGGCAATCCCGAACGTGGTGCCCTTCTAGCTTGCACTTGAAGCAAGTGATCTTAGCCGGATTCTTGATTTGAACTTGGCCCTTCTTCTTGTTGTCAACCTTGGACTTGTTCTTGTTGTTGGAGTTGAATCCAAGTCCCCTCTTGTCATTTGGGGATTGTTGCACACTCAACATGTTGTAAAGTGCACTCTTCTCCCCCTGACGCTTTTCCAAGCCCTTCTTCAAAGAAGCGACTTGGGCCTTGAGGTATTTTATTTCCTCTACATGGTTAGTGGCAACAAAAACACTAGAGGAAGTAGAAACTTCATTGTTAGAGCAACAAGGCAAAGCAAGTAATTCATCACAAGATGTATCAACATTTTAGTGGATGAACTACTAGGACTAGCACATGGCAATATAGCATTTTTAGTTGCGGTTGTGCTATTATCCACATGAGGCTCACTAGATGTTACCTTTGTAGTGATGGCCTCATGAGCTAACTTAAGACAAGCATAGGATGCAAAAAGTTCATCATTACAGCTAGATAGCTTTTCATGATTTTCTTCCAACTTCCCATAGGATGATAGAAGATCATCATTAGAGCTAGATAGCTTTTCATGACTTGCTTCCAACTTCTCATACTTGCTAGTTAGCAACTCAAGTTGAGCCCTTAGCTCAACATTCTCCTTCGACATAGATGCTTCACAAGAAATTGAGTTAGTAGCACAAGCATCATTGACATTAGGGATGGAAGAAGAAATCTTAGCAAGCTCTTCATTTAATCTAGCATTTTCATTTTTCGTGACCTTATATTTAGCAATGGCATGGTCACGTTCTTTAATGATTTTAGCAATTATTTCATTATGAGACTCCTCGATAGAATCTAGTTTCTCCTCAAGAGAAGCACGAGTCTCTTGCTCTTCCTCAAGAGCATCTTCTAACGATGCTTTCTCCATAGCATCATCTCTTTCGATCTTACCCTTTTCTTCAAGGCTTGCTTCCAAGGCCTCAATAGTTTCCCCACGCTCAATAAGAGTGCTCATGATTTCAAAGAGGTTAGCTTGGGCACTTTTATTGCTAGGAAGGGCTTTAAGAATCATTAGACCTTTATTTTGAAGCATAGCATTAACCTTTTCCATATCATCTTCTTCATCATTATTATTATCATTGCTAGAAGAAGATTTAGCCATAAGACAATGAGTGATGGATGAAGAAGAATAATTAGTTTTTGTTCATGCAAGAGTTAGACGGAACACAAGCATTTTTATCATTGGAACAAGATAAAGCAAGCATATCATGATTAGATTTATCTAAGCAATTTTTGGATGATATGCAAGGACTATCAACACTAGCATGTATGACATTTGGAGTGCTAGAAGAGTTTAAGTCCAAAGATGAGGCGTTGCAACAAGATAGAGATAGAAGATCATCAAAGAAAAGCTCACTATCAATATTGCAAAACCTATCACTACTCACCATCACATTAGTTTGTGGCTTACCACATTTTGGTGAAGTAGATGAAGACGAGAGCTCGTCACGGCCGGAGGTGGAGGGAGAGTAATCATCCTCAATAGAGTTGGACAAACCATATTTATCTTGTAGCTTGGTCCAAAGCTCATGAGCGTCCCGTAGAGGCATGATTGACTCAAACACTACAACACTCACAAATTTGCAAAACTCATTAGATGCTAGAGCATCTAGATATATGTTTTTCTCATCCTCTAAAGTCGTACTTTCATAGTCCTTTGGAGGAGAAAAACCTATATCTAAGATACGCTCAATATTGGGGTCCAAGACCCGTAAGTGATTAAGCATATGAGTTTTCCAAACATTAAAATTTGTGCCATTAAATCTAAACAAGGAATTGTGCACTAAATCTCTAGACGACATCTTTACTCTCTAGGCGGTAAAGCCAAACAAGAGAAATGAGGCTCTGATACCAATTGAAAGAACAAACGATGTCCCGATGTCGCCTAGAGGGGGGGGGGGTGAATAGGCGATTAAAACTTTTTCTATTTAGGGGCTTGATAATTGCGGAATAAAACTATGTGTTTAAATTAACAAGCTAACAACCTAAAATACTAGGTTTGCCTAAGTGCACCAACAACTTATGCTAAGCAATATGACAACAAGGTGATAGCAAGATATGAACTTCAAGCACGAAGGCTATCACAATGTAAATTGCATAAGTAAAAGGCTCGGGTATAGAAATAACCAAGGCACGCGGAGACGAGGATTTATTCCCGAGTTCCTCCTTGTTAATGGAGTACGTCTCGTTGGAGGGGTGTGAGCTCGCCACAAAAGGCCTACTCAAGATGCCACAAAGGCCTCACCCTATTCTCCGATGAACCGCACCCAAAGGTTTGGTTCACCTTCCACTATCGGAATCCTTCGGGGCGGATTCCGGAGCCCTTACAACTTTTGGGTCACACACCCACAACTCAATTGGGGGCTCCCAAATCGTGCCGAAGCTTCACAAGCCGTAGTATTCACGGCACCACCACCGTCTAGGGTCCAATTACCCAAGAGTAACAAGCTCCCAACCTTCAATCCCACGAATCACCATGTGGAGCACAACCCGATGCAACAAATGCAAAAGGCAAGAACACACCAAGTGGTCAAATTCTTCTCCCCAAAATCCAACCAAAGCAACTAATGATATGGAGGGATTTAGGAGTAAGAACGGAGGAGAAACACCAAGAACTCCAAAATCTAGATCCAACGAGTTCCCCTCACTTAGAAGAGATTTTGTTTGGTGGAGTAGTGGATCTAGATCTCCTCTCTTGTTTCCCTAAATTTGGGCAAGAATCATCGGAGGGAAGTGGAGGAATCGAGCTCTCAAAGATTTGCAACAATGGAGTGGAGAGAGAAAATGAGCTGTGCTGAAAATTTAGGGAAGAAACCCTTTTTATAGGGGCCCCAAAAAGGGAGCCGTTGGGGGCAAAGGCCTGGGCCCGGCCGGCAGCCGGCCTGGCCAGCCGGAAAACGGATCCATCGATCGAATAGAGAAAAGGGGAGCAGCGCAGCACAGGAGCGAACGGTAGCAGCAGCCGGAGGCCCGGCCTGGCCCCGGCCATGGGCCGGCCTGGTGCGCGCGGGGGCCGGGCAGCCAGCACGAAGCTCGGCTGGGACACAACCTGAAGCTGCCGGCCTCGCACAGGCCTGGGGCCGGCCAGGCCGGCCCGGCAGATTTTTCTTTTTCTTTTTCCCTTTGTTTTAAATATTCTGTCTAAAAACGTTCCGAAATAGAAATGCAATAACTTTCGCCCACGAACTCTGTTTTCGATAATCTTGGACTCGTTGCAATCGTCACAACGAGCACAACAGGAATATGCATAGAAAGATCATAGTCCAATAATATATTATAAAAATAAATGGGGAAAGGTAAACCTCTCATTTGCAAATCGGAAAATCATAACTATTGCAAATGAAGTCCAAATTGCGTGAAACCAATTTCGTTGAAAAGAGGACAACAAATGCAACACTTGGAAATGTTTAAAAACAATCCATGGTGATTTTGCAAATAATTGGAAGAGACAAACCTTTCGCACGGCAAAAACTCCAATACCAAAAACGCAATAGAAGACGCATATGAAAACCGTTTTCGGTGACCTTGGCCTTGTCATGACGAGCACGACAAGCACCAAGACCACACCACGATAAGATCCAAATAAGAACCAATAAAGTTGATTGCAATGATGCAAAGGTTTGTGCTCTCTATGACAATACGATCGAGATATTCGGTCGAGAGTCCCTCTTGATAGTACGGCTATCTATCCTATAACCCGTCTCTCAGCTAACACCATGAGACCGGTAAAATAGAAAGCCTATCAAGATCATACATTTGCCTTGCGCATTAATCCACTTGAGGTCGAAGAAGACGATCTTCATCTCCTCAAGACGCACCACCTTTCTTGATTGCGCTTCGCTTGGTGAAGATTCACAAGTTGCTCCCCCATACACCAATATGGGAGAAGCACTCTTCGGCTTATCTTCACCTGGACATGAGTGTTGATCAACTCGCACCTAGCCTTGATCAACACATAATCTTCTTCCTTTTTCTTCCCTTAGCCTTGATTCCAACATATGGAGATCAAGCAATGCAAATGGACAACACCTACAAATATAGCTTAATGCAAACATTAGTCCATAGAGATTGTCATTAATTACCAAAACCATGCATGGGAGCAACCATGCACTTTTAGTGTCCACCATATCTACCTATGCATGGTATTTCTTGCCATTCCAAGTAAATTTGTCATGTGCTACCTTTAAAAATTCAAAATACTTCTTCTTTGTGCCTCTGTTTTTAAGCTCATGAGGGAGCAGTAGAGAGCTAGATATAACTTGTGACAAGCGAGGTCATTTCCCCCCTTTCACCCGGTGTCGATGGATTACGTCTTCACTGGAATCAACCCGAGAGCAGCTTAAGCAAAATATAAATATAACTCACCAATTCTCCTCCGCGCAATGCAAATATAAGAAATCAGCCCAAACATTGGATAGTGGTGAAACCAAGGAGAAAGAGGAGTGTACTCGCTCCTCTAAGAACCACATCTGCTCTCATAAGTCTAAAAAACCTTGCTTGTCATGAGGGACTAGATAGTTTCTCTGTTGTGAAGTCGTTGACGAGAGCATGCACGCCTCAAAATCATTTTACTTCTGTTTTAAAAACCAAAAAGCTCTAGCACATGATTAATCCCTGCTTCCCTCTACGAAGGGCCTCTCTTTTACTTATTGTTGAGTCAGTTCACCCACTTCCTCTACCTTCTACAAGCAAACCCACAGTGTTGAATTTTGATGTTAAGCAAGTATGATATCTACATTATGTCTTTTATGTCTCATGATAGTTATTCATTTTTCTTATGTCAGTCCTAACTCTTTTATAAGGATATAGCTTTGACGATTTGCAACTCGTGGAAGATGACCGGATGGTTGAAGCATTTAAATGAATCTTTCTTGAAATATGGGCTGATAAGTATAATTGTTTCTTAAGCGGAGTCTCGTTTTGTCTTTGCTTAATAAATTTCTATCTTCTTTCACCTTAACATGTTGTAGTTACATTACTTGTCTTCGAGAAGCTTTATGAGAGAAAGGTTGCTGTTTAAGATATATCTTTGTTTGATGAGTAAATACTGATGCTTCGTGTTCGTATTCTTTATTTATCGACACTTCACTCTATAAACCTGTGGTCATGTTTATCGAGTTCAATTTTCGCTTGGGGACAAGCGGAGTCTAAGCTTGGGGAGTTGATACGTCCATTTTGCATCACTATTTTACATCATAATTTATCTTTATTCATTGATATATTTCATATTATGATGCAATACTTATGTTATTTTATCCCATTTTGCATGTTTGGCAATTATTGGAGATGCATCTGCCGGAGCCTGGAATCAGCTGGAAAAGTACCTGTCAAGACACCTGACTTCGGAAGCCCCAAAAATTCCAGGAAAATTCAGAGCATAATATTTCAGGAAATAAGTCACGGAGCCAGAAGGGGGCGAAGAGGCGAGCAACAGGGGGCAGGGCAACCCCCTGCCGTGGATCCACCCTAGGCCGTGGGTGGGGCCCGCCTTGGTCCCTATGGCCCCTCTCCGGCTCCCCTTCAGAGTATTATTGACCCTTGACCTAAAAACATCGGGGGCATCGACGAGGAATTTTTCCGCCGCCTCCACGAGGCGGAAACCAGACAAAGAGAAGAAGAGCTCCGGCAGGGAGAAATCTGCCGGGGAATTTCCCTCCCGGAGGGGGGAATCGCCGCCATCGTCATCGCCATCACGCCAAGCATCATCGGGATCATCATCAACATCATCTCCACCATCAGCACCATCATCACCGCCGTCATCCCATCTCATCTCGATGTAACAATTATCATTGTGTTGCTATTAGTTCATCGGAATCGTATCACGGGCGTTGATTACCACTTGTAGTTGATGTTTGAGAGTTTTATCGTTGAATTATCATTACAATCAGATTGTTGCCCTTATTCATATGACCTCTGATCATGATCTATATGATGTCTTGTGAGTAGTTCGTTTGGTTCTTGAGGACATGGGGAAAGCCTAGTTGCTAGTAATTGCATAATGTTGAGTAATATTTAATGGTTTGATTTATCTTGTGGTGTTATTCCTCTAGTGGTATCGTGTGAACGTCGACTACATGATACTTCACCTTTCAAAGGGCCTAGGGGAATGCATAGTGTATTTAGTTTGCTTATGGTAGGGTTGCAGGAGTGACAGAAACCTAAGCCCCAATTTGTGAACTAGTGCACTAGGGAGCGTAGGGTCTCGGAGTTTAAGGCTGTGGTTAGGTTTTTATCTTAATTACTTTCTTGTAGTTGCGGATGCTTGCAAGGGGTTTAATCAAAAGTATGTATTTGTCCAAGTAAGGGCGGTGCATTAGCATAGGTCCACCCACACAGCACTTCATCAAAACATTGAAGGTTAATCATCGGCGTGCAATGAAACTGGCTAGGCAGAAACTCCCATGTGTCCTCGAGAACGTTTTAATCTTCATAAGTAACACAACCGGCCTGTCCTTTGAGCTTAAAAGGATTGGGCTATTTGCTGCAATTATTGTAGCACTCTTTTATTTACTTGTTCTTCATTTGTTATTTAAATTAAAAATCCAAAAACATTTCTCTTTTAGTGCCTGCAGTGAAACCTTGCTGAAAACTACTTGTCAACACCTTCTGCTCCTCGTTGGGTTCGACACTCTTACTTATCGAAAGGACTACGATAGATCCCCTATACTTGTGGGTCATCAGGTCTTCCAAGAATAATAGACATATTATCATCTTCAGGCATTTCCAACACCACAAAATCAGTTAGGATTAAACAATTAGCAACTTTAACAGGAACATCCTCACAGAAACCAATAGGCACAACAGTAGATTTATCGGCCATTTGTAGGGAGATATCAATAGGAATAAGCTTTTCTAATAAAAGTCTCTCATAAAGAGAGAAAGGCATAACACTAACTCCTACACCAAGATCACATAAAGCAGTTCTAACATAATTATTTTTAACGGAGCAAGGAATAGTAGGTATACCTGGATCACCAAGCTTTTTAGGAATCTTGCCATTGAAAGAGTAATTAGCAAGCATAGTAGAAATCTCTTCATTAGGAATTTTCCTCTTATTAGAAACAATATCTTTCATATATTTTAATAAGGAGGTAGTTTAATAGCATCAGAAATAGAAACATCATTAGGATTATTAACTAGAGGTTCTTTATCAATTTCCATATTACTAGTTTCTCCTAATTCTTTATGTTTCTTCTTTTTCTTTTTCCTTTTAGGGGAGCTAGCAATATTATTTTCAGCCAACTGAGACTCTTGTTCAATTCTTTTAGGATGTCCTTCAGGATAAAGAGGGTCTTGAGTAGTGATACCACCTCTAGTTAAAACACCACAAGCTTGTTTATTACTTTGTATAGGAATACCAGCAAGCAAATCTTTTTGTACTTTAGTAATTTGCTCAAGTTGAGTTTGAACCATGTGAAAATGCTTAACAAGACCTTTAACATAATTAGCAGTTTTCTCCAAGACAGAATACAAATTTTTAATAACCAGAGTGTTATCATTTAATTGTTCTTGAATTTGCATATTAAAATGAGTTTGTTTAACAATAAAGTTATCAAATTCATCCAAACACTGACTAGGAGGCTTGCTATAAGGAATATCATTGACAGTAAAATCATAAAGAGAATGTACCTCTACCATAGGTGGGTGAGTGGTAGGCTCACATAAAGTTTCAATTGGAGGTAAATTCTTCACATCTTCAGCTCTAATACCTTTCTCCTTGATAGATTTCTTGGCTGAGCATATCCTCTGGATTTAAGAAAAGCACTCCCCTTTTCTTCGGGGTTGGTAAAGGAGGAGGCTCAGGACTACTCCATTCATCATTATTTTGGGCTATCTTAGCCATTAATTCTTCAGCTTCAGCTACAGTCCTTTTCCTGAAAACACAACCAACACAGCTATCTAGGTATGTCCTAGATTCAATAGTTAGTCCATTATAGAATATATCAAGAAGTTCATTCTTTGGTATATCATGCCCTGACCGAGCCCTGAGTAATGAGCCAAATCTCCCCCAAGCTTTAGGGAGATGCTCATCCTCCAGTTGTCTGAAATTGAAAATTCTCTGCAAAGCCTCATGCTGCATGTGAGCAGGAAAATATTTTGCAAAGAAAACATCAAGCAATTCATGAGGACTTTTAATGGAACCATAAGGTAAAGCATTATACCACACTTTAGCATCACCCTTTAATGAAAAAGGAAACAACTTTACTAAATAGTAACGCTGTATCTTCTTGTCATCAGAGAAAAGTAAGCTAAGCGAAGCTAATTTATTCATGCGTTCTATAGCATCATCATTCCTAGTTCCACAAAAAGGATCACATTCAACATTTGATATAAGTGAAAGATCATCATCTTTAATGCATATAGGAGAAGTAGCAAACTCAGGATCAGGTGTGAAATGATTTTTAACAGCATGTTTTCAAGCAATTTCCTCAAAGTATCAGGATCTTTTGAAGCTTCACTGTCGTGGGGCTACCTTTCGGGTACCCCACGGTGGTGGTACCTGGGTCACGCCAAGAGAAGCCCATGAAGTGTACCGTGTGGCCCAAGTAGCCGGTTAGGCCGGTGATGATTTTCCTTATTCTGTAATGTGCAATCCGCACCGTCCACCCGAGACCTGGCCTGTGATATAAAGGCCAGGAGGGTGCGTCACCTAGGTCAAGAAACACACAGGCAAACCCTAGCGAGATTGCCATCTCGCCATTGTAGCCACCTCGATAATACCAGACAAGCAGGAGTAGGTCTTTACCTCATCTCGAGGGGCCGAACCTGGGTAAATTCGCCCCCTGTTAGCCGTCGTGATCACCAACGTTCATACTCTCTCCCCCTCAATCAACCCGGGGTACATAACCTTGGGAATTGCCGAGTCCACACCTCGACATTCACAATCCATATATTGTCTAATAAACTCATCATTAACATCAATATAGGAATCATCAGGATACCTACTCTCATAATTATATAATTCAGGAGAGCTAGCAGATGTAATAAGACTTTCATCAGGATTTGTAATTTTCTTAGAATTAGCAATAAGAGCATCCAGAAAAGGACCTAAAGAACCAGAATCATCAAGCATAATAGAAGCATCATCAAATTCATCAGAAACAGTAGCAGAACCAGAAAGTGACGCATCAACAGTAGGACCAGTGTTTGCAGGTGGTGTAACAAGTTGAATTAAAACAGTAGGTGAATCAAGAGTAGCTTTAGTGTTCAGAGCAGTACCTTTCCTTGTGGTGGATGGTAGTATCGGAAACTTAGGATCACGCTTACCCTTCATGATGAAGAATAAATTACGGCAGACAGAAAAACTCCCAGGTGAACTTATAAATAGAGCTATACTCCCCGGCAACGGCGCCAGAAAATAGTCTTGATGACCCACAAGTGTAGGGGATCGCAACAGTCTTCGCGGGTAGTATGACCATAATTTATTGATTCGACACAAGGGGAGCCAAAGAATATTTATAAGCCTTAGCAGTTGGGTTGTCAATTCAACCACACCTGAAAATGATCTCTCTGAAAGCAATTTATCAGCAGTAACAGTAATTTGATGGCAGCAGTAGAACAGTAACAGTAGTAACAAAATAAAGGCAGCAATGGTGACAGCAGAAATATTAATTGTAAACAGCAGGATTAAAAAATACCGTAGGCATAGGGACGGATAGACGGGCGTTGCATGAATAAGATAGCTCATGAAATAAACATAACTAGGCACGAAGCAAATAAATATAGCATCCAAGTATTAAACAATCATAGGCATGTATTCCTAATTTAGCCGTACGTGCTTGCAATAAGAACTTGCACGGCATCTTTTGTCCTGCCATCCGATTTCAGCCGGGCCAATTAAGAAACAAATGGCAATTAAGGTGTTCCTTTTAATAGAACACCGGAGCAAAGCATTAACACACAATGAATACATGTAACCCTCGAGTACCAACCATTCCCATCGATGTCCCCGTTTCTGTCACTCGAGGTCTCCGGTTCTGGTTGACAACAAGTGCATACAACTAGTAGATAGGACCCAAACATCAATTATATTCATGAAACATAAAGTGACCAGATCTGAAATCATGGCACCAGGGCCCAAAGTGACAAGCATTAAGCATAACTAATTGTACCAACGATGATTAACACAAATAGGGGATACTAGGCGTCATGCCCTAACAATTTGGCATCGAATTACATGAGCAATCTTATTCAATCCCTTCCATCCCCTTACCTACAGCAGGGAACTACTCACACATAGAGGGGGATGACATGGATGGTTGATGGAGAAGCGTTGGCGGTGAAGATGGCGGCGATCTCCACTCCGGCAGGGTGTCGGAACAGCGATCCTGGACCCCGAATTTAGGTTTCGCGATGGCGGCGGAGCTCCGTAAGTTTTCTGAAAAAAGTGATCGGGGGGTCGATGTTTTTAGGTCAAAAGCTTCTTATATGCGAAGGGGGGCCGAGAGGCGACGCTCCAGGGGCAGGGGCGGCCCCCGGCCGCGGCCTAGGGCCCACCCGCGGGTGGGACCCGCCCCTGCTCCTGGGGTGGCCCCCCTCGGGGTCTTCTGGCTCCGTGGCTGATTCTTCTCAAAAACTCGTTTTCTAATTTTTCTGAAATTTTCCGTGAACTTTTCAACCCTGCACAAAAGAAAGACACCAAATGCAATTCTGCTGAAAACAACGTCAGTTCGGGTTAGTTCCAAACAATTCATTAAAAATTAGAGGCAAAACAATAGCAAAGTTTTTGAAAAAGTAGATACGTTTGCGACGTATCAGGCCCATAACCCATGGCCTCCAATGTCAATGAGGCCGTTCACAACGTTGAGGGGTTTAGGAAAATTCTTATGAGGTAAAAGTTTTATTTTTATTTCATTCCCAAATTCTTTGTGATGTGTTGCAATGGTCTAGTGCCTATTATCTACTTATATGGTGAAATTTTGTACTTTCCCAATATACCAATGGACAGACCTAAATGAATGAGATGTCAAATTTCATGACCTTGTTGAAGGACTCTAGAGCCATGTCGAACTATCAACACTAAGGAAGATGTCACTTTATCTTGACTCCATGGTTTGGTTCCGATCAAACAAACATAACATTTGGAAGGGGATAAAGGAACAGTAGGCAAGCCATGTCAAGGCCCATTCCAACTGAATGAAAGGTTATCGCCCCCTGTTGATAATTGATACTAAGAGTACGATGTGTACGTCCAATAGCTGTACACACAAAAGAACAAGAGAAACAGGAACAAGCCTTTCTCTCTAAACCATTGCACTGGTAAAAAAAATACAATATGATTAAGTTCAGAGAAACCCATTGTAACAGCCCAGATTTGGTACCCTAAAATTTGAGCCAATTTTTCACTTTTTGCTTTGAATTGCATCATGGCATACATATTTAAATTGCTAAATTAAATATTGCAAACAATGGAAAACATTAAAAGGAAGCAGAACCCTTCCCAAAATTCCAAACCAAATGCAATTGCTCAAATTGGCAAAACAAATATCCTTGAGTTTCCATATTTGTCCAGGAAGTTTCAAGAATGCATTTTCAAATTTAATTGACAAAGTCAAAATTCTTGCCAAACAATAAAATAAATTGGGACTTCAATTTTGGAGTTAAACAATTCATATTTTGAACCCAAGTTAAACTTTTCAAAATTTCCAAATAAAAATATGGGGAGCTTCATTATGTTGTTGGGAGCCTCCCTGAATATTTTCAATTATTTGAGAATGTTTAAATACCCGAAGTAAATGGATTTTGGAAATTATTAAAATTTGCCATGTTCAAATCCTGTGAACAAATGTTGCTCGAGACCTTTTATTTTGAAGCCAAACTTTTTATGGAGCTTCTACCTGTCAAGGGGAGGTCACATGAATTTTTGGGGAATTTTCAAAAACGTTTAAGTGCCCTTTTTAAATCACTAAAGGCTGCTGGACTTAAAAGGGAAAAAAACAGAAAAAGGGAAAATGTTTAAAACCCTGACGTGTGGGCCCCCCTGTCAGCTCTCTCTCTCCTCCCTCTTCCCTGTGGCGACAGGGAAGCCACTGTCGCCATGGCCATGCCCTGCGTCCCGTCGCCGTGTCCATGCCGCGTTAAAGAGTCCCCCCTCCCCCCCCCCCCCGACGTGCTCCTGTCCCTGCTCTCTCCTCTCTCCCCTAGCTCCTCTCCCCTCCGCGTGCCGAAACCCTAGCTCGAGCTCCTATCGCCGCCGCCTCCACCCGACGTCCGCGCCGAATTCATCCACACCTGGGACGGCCGCCGCCTCGTCCCCGCGTGCTGGAGCTCCCCCATCGCCTCATCCACCTCGCCCCTGCTCCGCGCCTCCCCTGCTTCGTCGCCCGGCCGTCGTCCCCGTCGACATCGTCCCGCGCCCGGCCCTGTTGGCCCGAGCCGCCGCACCTGCATCTCCACCTCGAGCCGCCTCCAACCGCCCCCTTCTCCAGCGAGCTGCCCAACATGCTCAGGGTGAGCAGGCTCACCTTCCCGTCCCTTTTTTCCTCTCCCTCTCGCTCTCTAACCGTGCTCGCGCCGTCGACCATCGCGGGCCGCCGCCAATGATCGATGCCGGCCATGCTCCGATGACCATCTGGTCCCAAACCGCCGCTCCCCCGGCTCCCCTCCGTCTCCTCTAGCTTGTAGGCAAAGTTCCTGTGGCCAATTCCACCAATTTCTGACGAATTCATGATCAACATGGCCTCAGTTCATCGGTGACATCATGATGACGTCATAGTTCATCTGTTTTTAGTTTCCAGAAAATTAACAGAAATTTGTATTTGCAATATTTATTAAATGGTAGATCAGAAAAATACATTTGACATACCAAATTGTTCACAATTTCATAACCTGTTCAAATATGTAACTCACACATGCAAATGAAATTTTGAATATTGAATTTAAATGTGAAATGCAAATCATCTGTGAGTTATTCAAATTTTTGGAAATTCATATCTAGAGTTTTATACTTCAGAAAAATGCAAATAATATGTTAAAATGCTCAGCTAAATAAACTCTACCTGTTAATGCCTTTGGTTGAATTTTTGGTTAAATTAAATTGCCTGTTTTAATCAAATATAAAAAGGGCAGATTTAAATCACATTTTGGGAAATTCATAACAATTTGATTATTGATCCAAAAATTGCAAATAAGATCTCTAAATGTTAAGAGAATTAATATCTACATGTTAGTTACATTTACATGTTAAAATGAATGTTCTGAATTGCTGTTAAATTGAAATAACTAAAAGGGCAGATTTTGAAATGAATTTGTAAATTCAATATCTTTTGTTTTATAACTCAGAAAATTACAAATGATATGTCAAAATGTTCATACAAATCATATCTATCTTTTAGTATCATTTCTATGATAAAATAAATAAGTTTATTCTGCTGTTTATTTAAATTTACTAAAATGGCAGAATTAATAACAATTTTGGAAAATCCATAACTTGAGTTTTGTTTACTCAAAAATTATGTTTAATAACTCAAAATGTTCAGCATGTTAATGGCTACATGTTAGTGTCCTTTTTCCACTCATGGAAACACATTTTCATATGCTGGCCTATTAACAATGCTTAATTTGGAAATGTCAATTTTGAAACAATCACCAAATATTCATCGTTAATCGGAAAAACGCAAACGAGGTATCAAAACGATCAGCACGACAATAACTAACTAATAATATCATCTCCATGCATGTTGTCATCTTATTTCAGTACTGGTATTTTTAGAATAACTTAAAAGCATTAAGTATAATTATGTGGGTTATCCCATTTAATTGTTATAATTATATTCGGGATCCCATTTAACTTGTGGGTCATGCCCAAGACCTTTCCAATGCATTAAATTGTCATGTCATCATGTGTTTGTGCATTGAACATATATATGTGTTGATTGTTCTGTTCTTTCCGGTGTTTTGGCTTCTTCTCGATAGAACGCGATTCGAGATCGAGACGAGTCCGATGTGAAGATCGACGACACCGATGGACGACACTGGAGTATGGATCGACAAGTCAATCACCTGCTTCCTCGAAGCTCTATATTTTCTGTGCATTGCCAACAAAGGCAAGAGCTAACCTAACCTTCTTGGCATCTAGCATCCAATTGTTTTACAAACTTATTTTATCCACCATAATATTGCATGCGATTCAAATGTCTCTTTTGATCAAGATGTAGAGTATCCTATGAATGCATGTTTATCCCCTGAACCATCACATGCCTCCCCTCCTATGAACCCTAGGTTTGATGTGTTGGCCGGAGACAAAGATATAATTGTTGATTATATATGCTTAGCCATGCTTAGTTAAATGATATATGTTATTCGGTGATTTAAATCCATTATTATGAATGGTGGTGGAATGGTCGGATATGATGGTTACTTGTGGTGGATAATTAATTTGCTAAAAGGCTTAGATGAGTTGCCATCGGGGATGGTGCTTTGCCTCATTCTTATCGCCTAGGCTGAGAGTGCTTTTAGCTAGAACCAAGAACCGAGCGTGCTGCCATTGGTGGGGGTATGGGCTCCTTACTAACTGAATAACTTGTGCGGGCGTATCCAAGGGTCCTCTAGTTTGCTATTTCCATTTGCGCGTGTGTGTGTGAGCGGAAAAAGGAATGATGAGGATGGTGGTGTTTAGGACGTGGCGATGGGGGCAGGGGCTGAAATAGGCTGGGTAAACTTGTCCTGTCGCCACAGATGACTCTTGGATAGTCTCATGCGAGGTAAAGGTTTAACCGCGCCCACTCGCCGGCCTTCCCCGGAAGAGGGCCAATCAGGTGAGCCGGACGGTACCAATGGGTAAATTAGTACACCCCTGCAGGGTTTAATCTTTTCGAAAAGCCGTGTCCACGGTTATGGACGAACTCTTGGGAAAGGCGGATTAGCTCATAGAGAACCTGAACCTAATTAATAAATTGGCAGCTAGAGGTTGCAATTCCTCGAGGGTGATTCGAGGGAGTGCCTTGGTGGAGATGAGATGCTTCTGGTTACAAATGGTTCGTTGAGAACCAAAGATGAAAGTTTACTCTCTTATCCCTTTTCGGAAAACATTCTGAGTAGACGATGCAATGGGTCTTTATGTCTTTTAAAAGGAAAACCAGCTTTATGCAAATTAGCTACATGATACAGCATTAGAGCCTCCGTCAGCATCGGGCCTATATCGCCCTACTAATTCTTGCGAGTACGTCGTACTCAGCCTTGCTTTGTTGATTATTATTTTGTTACAAAGGAGGACATCACCGAACTGGAAGGTGGGTTCTTTATTGACATCGACGAGTAGTCTGGGGTTCCCAGGTGGCAGCTTGGGACGTCTCGGAACAGGCTGACTGGGATATGTTATTGTAGGCCTCTTAGGCAATAATTTGGATCTTGTTGTTAGACAACTATATTTGCTTCCACTTGGTGTAATTGATGGGTCTGTGACCTCTGATTGTGATATTTGCTATCTTTCTCATATATGAGTTGAACTATGATCTCTTGTGTCGTAGAGTCTGTGATGTGCCAGTTGTTCCGCAGTCTTGGTCTCTTTGCTATACGTGAAAGCGATGTCTGAGCTTATGGCATGATCGAGGTGTTATGTGCCGATGATGTATTCTGAGCACGCCTGCCAATGAGTTTTGGCCCGGGATTGGTAAACCCAGTAACCCTCGATTATGTAGCATGACCGGTTACACAACGTTTCACTCTATAGCTCTGGGGTCGGGGCGCTACACCCATATACTGGGGGAGTTAGGATTTGGATTTAGTAAAATAACCAGCACAACAGAATGCGTGTGTGGAACCCTCCCGTGGGCGACGCAGGAGGAAACCCTAGCCGTCGCCCCTTTACCTCCCCTACCCCTTGCCGCCGCCGGAGGGCGTCGCCAGGCGAAGCCCGGGCGGCACTGGCGGCGGCGGGGCCTCCTTTCTCCTCGCGCGGTGGAGGCGGCACGGGCCGTGGCTGCCGGTGAGGCGTGGGGCTGGCGCGGGGCGCAACGGCGCGGACGTCTAGCGGCAGCGCTGTGGCTGCGCGGTTCTCGACGAGCTCGTGGTGACGGCGACGGCGTACCCTGGCGTGGCTGCAGCGGCGAGCGGCGCGAGCTCGGAAGGCTGGGGAAGAAAGGGAGCTGCGCGAGCTCATCTCGGTGGTTTCGGCGACAAGCCTGGCCAGCGGCCTTCTCGTCGGCTTGGTGTGGAGGGATCCAGGAGGCGCGGTGGGCAGCGCCGCTCCTGGCCGCCTCGACTAGGGCCGGGCCAGGGGCCCGGGCCCCCTCGAGCCCACCGACCACGTCCATTAGATCTGCTGACTCAAGCAACCGTGGGGGTTGCGGGTATCCGATCTACGGGAAGATCTCTCGCTCTGCAAGTTCGATGTCCATGGCTGCTGGGCGGAGCTCTCGCGGCGGCGGTTCTTCTCGTTCTTCCCTTCAGTTTTGTTGAGTGCGGAGTTTGGGACGTCGGGGCGGCGGCTCTGGATGGTGGGAACCCTGTGGGCTGGCGGGAGAGCCCGGGGTTCTGGTGCTGGCTAGAGCCACGGTCGTGAGGACGACATGGTGTCTGGCGAGCTATGTTCCGTGACTGTGTGAGGCGGTCGCCGTCTTGGCTGCGCCCCTCGCCTGACGCGGGAGGTGGAGAGGTCATGCCGAGGGGAAACTCTCGCCCAGGATTTGTCCCGGGCCACAGCGGCGTCATCCACAGACGTCGTCCCCTTCTTGAAGGCGTCGTTGTGGTTTCTCTCAGACCTCCTCCGTGCTCCGGGTGGCAACCCAAGATCCTCGGATCGGGCGGTGGCGGCACTCCGGTGTCGTGCTCTTCTTGAAGACGCCGCTTTGGAGTTCACGACATGTTGCTCGGGGCGACTTCGTCTTGGCGTCTCTGGCAAAGCTTGCTCCTTGCTCTGCACCCCGGAGTTTCTCTGCTCAAGGCACCGGGTTGTCTGTCTTCAGCTCTGTGGATAGTGGCGGTGATGTTCCAGGTGGTGCGACCCTCGGTGGTGTAGTTCGTCTGTGCCGCGTGTGTTGGTGTGCCCATGTTCCCAGCTCCGGCCCGACACCTCTGCCCGTCTTGTGTGTGCTCGCCCTCTTCGGCTCTGCCCGTTTGGTGTTCACTTGTAATCTTCTTGGTTGCCTCGTGTCTTGTGTGCATGTGCGGTGTTGAGTTGTAAGCTGGGTTCGTATCACTTTCGCTGTTGATGGTGTTATTAATTTAACACCGGGCTTTTCAGTTGGCTTGTTATCTAAAAAAAATATATAGAAATTGCTTCGAACATACTTTGAGGCACACATACGTAATTAGGTTGAGAGAAACCCATCTACAGCCAACATAAAAATCCATCCACCAGAAAGTACAAGAAACTTGATGTTATCTCATCAGCTTATCTACTTGACTTCTAAGTTAAAATCTAATCGATTCTTGTTAAGAAATTCATCTCCTTCTGGCCATAGCACAGGGTCACAAGCCAAAACAACACCTCTTGTGATTTGTCATTGTTATTAATAGTAGGTGCTACTTCTCATAGTGATGGCCAAAATGGCATTAGAGTTGCACGAGCATACTGATGCTAACTGAATCAGCATTACTTTTACGCAGACACAGTTACTTCTTCCCTGAAGTAGCGTTGGCCATCTCCAGATCATTCATCATGTACGCTAACGCTTGCATTTTAGGCAAAGATGGTTGTTCCTCGCCATCGTGTTGCCGCACAGGTAGCAGAAGCAGTGCCCGCACCTGCAAATCGTAGGAGGAAACGGGCCTGCGTCATAATCTGCACCTGAAAAATAGTAACTGTCGGTGTGCAGGGAGGAAGGAGATTCAGTCAAGTCACCTGCAGGCGATGAACGTGCAGCCAGACACCCTCTCGACGAAGATCTTGCACTTGGGGCACCTCTGCCACTTGCTCTGCTGCGCGACCTTCCTCAGCAGCAGGTCCTCCCGCCCGCGCTCGTCGTCCCCGAGCCGCTGGAACTCGGCGCACTCCACGCCGTCGTGCCACGGGACCTTGCACCTGGCGCAGAACGTCCGTTTGCAGTGCGGGCACTCCACCTTCGCCTCCCCGGGCTGCCCGGGCTCGTCGTCGACGAGCATCGCCGAGCAGTCCTTGAACGGGCAGTAGAACTTGATCTCCTCCAGCGCCATGTCGCAGAGCGCGGCGCCCCACCGGTGGAACAGCGGCGGCGGGATCACGTGCCGGCACTCCTCCGGGTGGAGCACGCCGTCCCTGCACCCCGGGTCCGGGCACCCGATGGCCAGCAGGTTCTCCTCCACCCTCGCGGCGATGTACTGCCTCACGCAGCCCGCGCAGAACGCGTGCCCGCAACCGGGGATGGAGAAGCGCTCCACGCCGGGCACCGTCTCCATGCAGATCGCGCAGTCGAAGTCCTTGGCGCTGTGGGAGCACTCGCCGATCTCGAAGTGCGCGCCGTTGCGCGGTTTCTTCCTCCTGCCGTTGCCGATCTCCTTGATGAAGATCAGGCTGTCATCATCGTCACCATCCAAATCGATAACTCGATGAAGGCTGCTGTCATCGTCGACGTCGATAACTTGATGTGTCTTCGGTTTTGACAGAGATCTGCTGGAAACCACAGGGGACCGGGGTGACCCCAATCGTAGTTCGCGATTCCCCTTTCGGTCTGGAACGAATTCGTTGGAGGTTCCGGCGCCGGCAGTTCCGGAGGGGAAGGGCGAGGCGGAGGAGGAGGACGGGTCGCGCGAGGAGTCCATGGAGAGGAGGATGGCCTGCTGGATCTGGATCTCCTCGCGACTGTGGGAGGAGCCAAGGACTGTTACCTCGTCTTCTTCGTCGGATGAGATCTCGATGGGGATGAATGGATCGACGGTGGTGGGGGCGGTGGCGGAGGACGCCATGACCAGCGACGAGTGCTGTTCAGCCAGCGGCGGCGCTGCGTTGCTTCCCATCGGTCTGGGGTTCTGGGGTGGGGGCGTTTCAGTCAGACGGAGATCGAGGGACACGTGGACGGGTGTGATCTCTTGATGCAAGAGACAGAGAGAGAGGAAGGAGATTTGGACGGCGGAGATCAGAATTAGGGCTAGGAAAAAACATGAAGAGTGACTATGTGATGGCATCCTTTTCTGAGGATTGGACTGCACCCCGCTTAGTTTGTCAAATATTCTGCAGTGCTTTGTAAAGGAACAATTGATAAGGATAGGCATAGCCCAAGATAGTTTGACACACTTACAGACAAGTTCAGTCCTATTACAGTGTTATGAAACACATTCACCCTACATTTTGAGTTACCGATCCTTGCCTGTGCTTTTCTTTTGAGGTGTGTTATGAATGATCTAGAAACAATGCTTTTGTTCACCAGTTCGAATTATTTGTCTAGTTTGTGCAACATATTGTCCTTCTATACAGTAATCTTTCCAAGTGAAAGAGATGATATTATAGACATTGTCATCTTTCTGTGATCACTCAGGAGTGTTAAAACTGCCAAGCGCATCGTTCAATGTAGGCATGTTAATGAGCAGACCCTACTGGAAGGCACTGGACCATTTCTATCTCATTAAGCATAGCAAACTGCTGATAATCAGATAAACAGGTAGTATCATTGAAAATGAAAAAAGGACACAGTCCGCAGTTTGTCCTGGAACGAATGATATTGAATTCTTGCAATGCCATCACATGAATCGAATGTACAGACATCATGCGTTGCAACTTCCCCTAACAACCATACACTACACCTGCATACATGAACACATGTCATTTCTTTGCATTAAGCTTTGCGCGGTGTTTTTTCCCATATGGTAATGTTCCAGCATTCTACCGCTTGTTAGGTTACAAATCACAGACCTTCCCAAAAGTTCAATGCCTTCTGCTCCTCCATGTTCTCCCTGTTGAAGCCATCCGAAGTTAGTTCGTTCTTGCTATCTGAAGGTAGTTCATCCAGAGTCCCTAGACAACCCGTTTTAGCAATGTCGTCTTTGCTGAGTATCACCTGGGTCTCCCGTTGATGCTTTCTGCTTAAGCAGTGATTCTCAAGTTGAGCTTTAGAGTTACATTTGGCCTGGCACATAGCACAGTCCCATTCCGAGGATGGTATTTGGTCCTTGGCAAGTTCCGGTAGATTGCTTTTATCTTGATTGATTTTTTCGTGAAGGGCCTCATCATTCATGAGATGGAGTCTCTCCTCTCTGAGGTGGCCGTCCAAGCAATTCATTATCTCCGCAGGTTGTGGCACACTGTACGGATTCAAGTTTGATTTCTTTGATTCAGAATTCATTGCCTTGTTCTTGCTTCTTCGAGCAGGGCTCGGATCTCCTTTAAGTGCCTTTTACCCTTCATGTGGATCTCCAGATCTGATTCACGGCCACAAATAACTTGGCAAATGCTGCAACCTACTAAAGGTGGCTTCTCTGCATGTCCTGGCACAATGCTCTCGCGTGATTGAGCTTCCAGTGACGCAATGTTCTTCACCATATCATTGCTACTGTCTTCTTTGCATGGGACTTCGATGTGGAGACTGCTCACTTTTGCAATAGCGCCTTCACCGAGTGTCACATTTATCTTCTGCTGATGCTTTCTGCTTGTGCAGTGATGCTCAAATTGTGCTTTGGAGCTACATTTGGCCTTGCACATAGCGCAATCCCATTCTAAGGATCGTATTTGGTCCCCGATAATTTCTGATGGATTGCTTTTCTCTTGGTTGATTTTTTTGCCAAGGGCCTGAACATTCAGTTGTTGTCTCTCGTCTCTGAGGCTCTCTGAGTCTAACTCGCAATTGGTTTTCTCCACATGTAGAGAAGTTAGTTCGTTCTTGCTATCCGAAGGTAGTTCATCCAGAGTCCCCAGACAACCCGTTTTAGCAATGTCGTCTTTGCTGAGTATCACCTGGGTCTCCCGTTGATGCTTTCTGCTTAAGCAGTGATTCTCAAGCTGAGCTTTAGAGTTACATTTGGCCTGGCACATAGCACAGTCCCATTCCGAGGATGGTATTTGGTCCTTGGCAAGTTCCGGTAGATTGCTTTTATCTTGATTGATTTTTTCGTGAAGGGCCTCATCATTCATGAGATGGAGTCTCTCCTCTCTGAGGTGGCCGTCCAAGCAACTCATTATCTCCGCAGGTTGCGGCACACTCGGATTCAAGTTTGATTTCTTTGATTCAGAATTCATTGCCTTGTTCTTGCTTTCTTCGAGCAGGGCTCGGATCTCCTTTAAGTGCCTTTTACCCTTCACGTGGATCTCCAGATCTGATTCACGGCCACAAATAACTTGGCAAATGCTGCAACCTACTAAAGGTGGCTTCTCTGCATGTCCTGGCACATTGCTCTCGTGTGATTGAGCTTCCAGTGACGCAATGTTCTTCACCATATCATTGTTACTGCCTTCTTTGCGTGGGACTTCGATGTGGAGACTGCTCACTTTTGCAATAGCGCCTTCACCGAGTGTCACATTTATCTTCTGCTGATGCTTTCTGCTTGTGCAGTGATGCTCAAATTGTGCTTTGGAGCTACATTTGGCCTTGCACATAGCGCAATCCCATTCTAAGGATCGTATTTGGTCCCCGATAATTTCTGATGGATTGCTTTTCTCTTGGTTGATTTTTTTGCCAAGGGCCTGAACATTCAGTTGTTGTCTCTCGTCTCTGAGGCTCTCCGAGTCTAACTCGCAATTGGTTTTCTCCACATGTTGTGGCACACTGTCCAGGTTCAAGTCTGCTGTGTGTGGCTCATAATTCATTGCCGTGTTCTTGCTTTCTTCAAGCAGGACTTGAATCTTCTTCAAGTGCCTTTTACCCTTCAGGTGGATTTCCAGATCTGATTCGTGGCCACAAATAACTTGGCAAATGCTGCATACTAAAGGTGGCTTCTTTGCATGCTGTGGTACATTGCTCTCCTGCGATTTTGCTACATGTGGTGCAGTGTTCTTCGCCATATCGTTGTTACTTCCTTCTTTGCATAAGGCTGCGATGTTCTTGCTCTCTTCGACTAGGGATCGAATCTTCTTTAAATGCCTTTTAGCCTTCAGGTGGTTCTCCAGATCTGATTTGCGGCCACAGATAACTTGGCAAATGTCGCAACCTACTAAAGGTAGCTTTTCTGCATGTCGTGTCACATTGCTCTCATGCGGTGCAATGCTCTTTTCCATAATGTTGTTGCTGCCTTCTTCGCGTGAGGCTGCGATGTTCTGCTGGTGTTTTGTGCCTTTGATGTGCTCCTCCAAGTCTGATTGGCATGTACCGGTGGCCTGGCAGGTGCTGCAGCTCCATCTTATCGAGGATATTTTTATCTGACCTGAACCAGGAGAAGGTTCTGCTGCTTTTTTCACCTTCTGACCACCGATGGCCTTGATTCTTGATTCCAATGTTGCTATATTTGACCGGTGCTTCTTCCCAGCACGATGCTTCTGTATGTCCTGCTCAGTATATACTTGCACCTGGCACATGGTGCAACTCCATTTCATGGGTGGCTTCGGCTTCTTAACTGCTAAGGTTATTCCTGTTAGTTTCCACTTCACCTCAGGCGATGTTTTATTCGGAGGAACAGTCTGTTTGATGTGCAGTTTAATTAGACAATTAGTACGTGAAATTCTGAACATAAGGACGGTAGAGTTTCTAGTGATTTTGCAGTTTGAAACTTTGAATGTACCATTAACAAGTAGACTTGTGATAACAAATTCGAGTAAACCTGCTAGTACAATGCTCTACTAATTAACTTTTTTGAAGAAAAAGTATAAGTACTATAAAGTTTGACCAGATCATTAGTAAGTGATTATGAAAATGAGGTGAGTAAACTTGCTAGTATTAATAACAGTTTGTCATAAAAGTCCAATCAGTTGTGGTGTTGTGAATTGTGATTACAAGGCTATAGTATATAAAAATAAACAGATAATTTCTGTAACCACGGATTGCCTTACAGTAACAAAAATGGACCGATGAAAGCAGCTGCTAACCTCGTTCGTGTGAAGTAATAAAAGATGTAAGTACGGAGAGGCAAAATAGATGACATATGAAAAGAGAACAAAATGGACAAGCTGCTCACCTCGCTGGAATCTTGCAGTTTCGGCTCATCAAATGCTGAATTCTGTTGGCCTGCATTACCCCCACATTCGCATGGGTTCCAGCATTTGTTGGCACGATCTTCCTCGACGGACATCCGAAATCTGGATTCTGGACTCTGCCTTTCGGTGTTGTTTGGTAGATTTACATCATTTTCCCCAACCACGTCGCCATAGTGTTCCCAGCCGAAGACGGGTTCTTTGTGCTGCGGCATGCCGTCCCGGGGCATCGACATGGTCCGGTCGCCGGATGCGGCGTGCAGGGCCATGGCACACTCTATCTTGGCCAGCTCGGCCACAATGATCTCCTGGCGAAGGCGGAGCTTGTGGAGCTGCCATAGCAGCGCGTCTCTCATCGCCAGCATCGCGTCGCCTGCACCAGCATTGTGCAATTGAATAGATGAGGACCGGAATTCTACATCGTTGATCTTGTTTTCATTAAAAAAAACACTCTACATCTGATTAGAGCAACCACAATCGGATGAAGTAGGATGGACCTAAGCCCGTCAATCAAACATGAGCAGTTTTTTGCTTTGTTTTCGAACCATGCATGAGCGCTGCATGTACTAAAATAGGAGAAGAAGAAAGGCTCGACGAGCCGAAGTTTACAGAGGCGCTGGAAACCAGCTAAAGACAGAAGAACGACCCTACTAGCCATAACAGAAAGAAACGACCTCCAACGACCTGAAAACCCTGACAACCTAGAACATCATTGGAGCATCGTTGGCGAGAAAAACAAACTAAGAACAGGGCTCTCAATCACCATCGTTTTATTTGTTTTTTGTTTTTGACGAGAGGGCAAACAAGTTGGGCATAATCTTCATTAATCGTCTGTCCCCAAGCAAATCAACAGCACCCAGTCTACTTCTACCACTTCTATAAGGCGCGGATTAGGTAGAACAGTCACAAAACAACCGTTCGTCACGGACCCTTCCGTAATGTGGGAAAGAACCTTTTCCTCGACAATAACAGGAAAATTAGGGACGAGCCTGACTCCAAATCCAAAACCTCGAACCCTCTTGAAACAACATGTACAGACCCTAGGGTTTTCGCACACAATCGCAGCCAGAGACAGGGGACGGGGAGGAAATCCATCTGTGTTCAGTTCTTTCTAAGGCCGCGGAGGCGGAGGGTGTCTCGAGCGGCACATACCGTGGGGCGGAGGGTCGGGGCAGCGGTGGCTGTCGTCGGTGGCTGGGCCGCGGCGGGAGAACTCCATCGGTCGGCCCCCCCCGCTTCTCACAGGGGAGCAGAGCAGCGAGAGGAGCTAGGGGCCGGCGGCTGGTTGTTGTTTTGGCGAGGAGAGCACGGGGACCCGTGAGAAACAAGCGGCGCTGCAAAAAGGGGTCGATCCGATGTGGTAAAGGAAACTTTGAGCGGTCCATGTGGGTATTTGGGGCCCACTCTCGATTATGGAGCGGCTTGCGTTGCGACCACTCTCAACAGTCGTCGAATTTTATAGAGACCGGACATATGCCCGTACGTTGCAACGGGTTTAAAATAAATAGATATGTGTTTATAATCTTAGAGATATTGTAATCTGTATCGCTCAAATATCGTAGTTGTCATTTTGATTTTTACATTAAAAAATTATATGTTTCACTTATCATTTCTCATGTTTCAGTGTAAAACAATCGATCTCAAAAGAGCTAACTTTGTAATATGTTCTGTTCACATCATGGTTATGCAAAACCATATAGGTTTACAATTTGAAATCGTTCAATTCTTTGCCCCGGTGCCTACACAAATTCTGCCATTAATTCTTTGGCCCTACATCAATAAGTGACAAACTAACAATGGAGGTTATATTTGATGATCAATTTATGTGAAACTGTGGCCATACAAATGTAATGCCTTCATTTCGTCAAGGTGGTGTCTATTTCGTGGATGCACAAGCTCATCTGCCAGTTCGCGTAACAGCTGAAACTTTTTTTAGAATAACAGGACATCACACCCGGTTCCATTAAAGAAACCCGCGATCAGGAAGCAGTACAAGTAGTTAATTGTTCAGCTGGAAGGAGTGCAAAAAGAGAGAACTGGGGAAAGGTGTAGTCTATTACAAATTATGCCAGGAACCTAAGCTACCAGATACAACAAAATCACACCATGGCGGGAGCAATTGTTGCAGCTGGAGACGGCAGAAAGGCGTGTTGAAGGAGACCAGGTCCAGCGTAGACAAGGGGCTGGAGTAGGCGACATAACACCTGAAACTCACTCTCCCATCCTACTGGAGTAGTTCCGGTGGTCAGAGCAAAAGAATTACTCGGAGATGTGTGAGCTGATGGAGACACTACCTCATAAGCATATCCTGAAGCATTCAGTTTAAGGGTAGCATACAAAGATCTGAAAAACATAGAACTGTTATAACAATGTGCTCATGATTACCCCAAACCATTCATATTCATTTGATTCGCAAAGTTGGTATACTGAAATAGAGCAAACTATTTCAACATTTATGTCCTTCAAAACTGAACCATCTGCATATACATTACAAAATTTATGAGAGAATGTACTTAAAAATATAAATAAAAGGTCATTATTATAAGAGGAAATTCTAGACATAAAATTGTAGTTGAAGTCAGATGGATTAAGGTACCCTCTAAGCCTATTTATGATGATATTCAAGATGTGAGGAGTACCGAAAAAACAAATACCCTGACTGACTTCTCTCAAATATCCATGCTGAAATATAACATTCACATCTCGGTATTTGAATGAATGTATACTCAACTGATTTCACGTAATGAAAGTGTTAACAACATTTTCTAGAGTCGCATGTGTAGTGGAGAGCTAGCTGCTACTATTTTTTACATTGCATAAACACGTAAAACCTCGTAAGAAATACATATTGGATAATTGGCATTTACTATGTCATGATGTAGGCTAGATGCTTCCATACCTCTAAGACAGGTCCGTGTCATACCACGATTTCTTCTTCAGATAAGATGAATGCTTGTATGAATAATTCATAAGGAACTGGTTTCAAATCACAATCATTGGCCGCCTGCATATAAAATTCAGTCACACAATAGGAACCAATGTAAAAAAGAGTCAAGAATTTGTTCCAACAATACGTATGCGCATTGTAGATAGTCTGAGAGACAGTTCTGGACAAGGAACACATGAGAGCTTCGATAGTCTGAAAATTGAAACATGAGTACACGACAACACTGAAACTATGCACAAGGATGTAGAAATGCACAAGAATATAGAGACTCAACATTGTGAGTTTTGGCACTGGAGGATGGCGACATCAAATAGTTTTAATCGATGTATCAAAGATAGGATACTAACTATTCTGTTAGCTTGCAAACATGTGATTAGGAGTAATCACAGAGATCATATATTATGGACGAGTAAAGAGAATTTGCCAGATAAAGAGATTGAACTAGATATGGAGATATCGACAATCAAATCTCGGGCAAATTAAATATCATAGACAAAGGGAATCATATACGAGATTAAGAATCTCCGGCATCGTGGTTCAATCGATAAAGAACTTCGTTGAATATGTAGGAGTCAATATGGGCATCCCGGTCCCGCTATTGATTATTGATCGGATCATGTCTACATATTCTCGAACCCGTAGGGTCACACACTTAACGCTCCGATGTAGCTAGGGCTTGAGATATTTGATGGTGTGAATGAATATTGATTCGGAGTCTCGGATGAGATCCTAGACATCACGAGGAGCTCCGGAAGAGTCCGGAGATAAAGTTTCATATAAGGAAAGTGGTTTCCAGGGTTCCGGAAAAGTTCGGGAATTTTCCGGCAGGGTACCGGAATAATTCTAGAAGGTTCCAGAAGGTTTCAGAGGGCCCCACCTTGGGGGCCACGAACCTGGAAGGGCCCACATGGACCGAGGGGAGGCGCAGCAGCCCACATGGGCTGGCCGCACCTGGTCCCCAAGGCCCATGCGGCCACACAAGTGGGAGGCACCCAAAACCCTAGGGGGCTGACTTGGGGAACAAGTTCCCTCAAGCCGCCGGCCCTAGGGCTTGGAGGAGGGGCCAAGGCAGCCCCCCACACCTATATATGAGGGAGGGAAGGGCTGGGGCGTGACCCCATGCATAAACAAAGTAGAGGACGTCTAACTTGTTTTTGCAGGATTTGTGATGTGGTATGGCCAATATGTGATTTGTGATAATGTATGCAATGATCATGTTTGTAATCTTTCACGACTTGCATGTAGATGAGTACGGCAACCGGCAGGAGCCATATGGTTGTCTATTATTTTATGTGACCTGCGTGTCAATGAATCACCATGTAATTGCTTTACTTTATCGCTAAGAGTAGCAATAGTTGTAGTTGCAATAGTTGGTGATGGCAACCATGGAGGAGGCGCCACAATGCCGGAGACGATGGAGATCATGCCGGTGCTTTGGAGATGGAGATCAAAGGCACAAGAAGAAAAGGCCATATCATATCATAATTATGAATTGCATGTGATGTTAATCCTTTTATCCACCTTATTGCTTGCTTAGATGTGATCGCGACGGTAGCATGATAAGGTGATCTCTCACGTTAATATCAAGAAATAATGTGTTATCCCCTAGTATGCACCGTTGCAAAAGATCGTCGTTTTGAAGCACCACGTGATGATCGGGTGTGATAGACTCTACGTTCGCATATAACGGGTGTAAGCCAGATTTACACATGCGGAAATACTACGGTAATCTTGACGAGCCTAGCATGTACAGACATGGCCTCGGGAACACAAGAACCGAAAGGTTAAACACGAATCATATGGACGATATGATCAACATGGTGATGTTCACCATTGAAGCTACATCATCTCACGTGATGATCGGTTGTGGTGTAGTGAATTTGGATCGTGTATCACTAAACAACCAGAGAGATGTTAAGTTTAGTGGGAGTTCATGTAGTAATTTTGATTAAGATGAACTACAATTATCATAAACAAAAGTCCTAAGATGACTTTGCAAAAATCCTTGTACATCATGGCCGACTATGGTCGTCTTTTCATGGCCGAGGAGCTGCGTCTAGATGGGTCAAACTTTATCGAGTGGTACCTGCTTTTGTGTGAAGTCCTACACGCCAATGACTTGCTTGACGTGCTAGAAGAACCAATAGGAGATAAACCCAACGCTTCTGCAACTGAGGAAGAACACATAGAATGGCTTCGCCAAGAAACCACTTACTTACAAGTTGAGTGGTTGATGTGCAACTGCATGAATTCTGACCTGAGTAGTCAATTCGAAGACTTGCGTGCCAATGAGATTGTTGATGAGCTGAAAAATAGGTTCATAGCACAAGTCAGAATTGCGAGGTTTGAGAATCTGAATGAGTTTCTTTCACTCAAGATGGAAGAAAACACTTGTTTGGAACAACACCTGAGGAAGATGCATGAGATTCATCACCGTCTAGTGCTTGTTTGGGACTACTTGATAACGGATGAATTCGTGATAATGGGGTGCTGCGCTCGCTTCCCCCCCATCTTCAAGAATTATGTCAGGGACTATGTCATGGGAAGGGATTCGATCATTTTATGTGAGTTTGTGTCTCGGCTGCGTCATGTCAAAGTGGAACCCATAGCTAAAGAAGTTGTCAATGCAGAAGATATATTTTGATATACGAGTTATAAATATTTAAATGTCCAGTTTACACTTGTGGCTAAATATTTGATACTTGTGCTGTTTTATGAAAACAGGACCTGCCGTTTGAGAAGTGCAATGGATGGACTGAGTGGATATCGCGGGATGATGGCAATCAAGGAGTTGATGCTGGCGACATTCTATTTCTACATTTATCGTTTTTGATTAGAGGATTTGAATGAGTTTTTATAATCGAATTAAGTGTGATCTTTAAATTAGTTTGTCTCGGCTTGTGAGACGGTTATTCATGTTAAAGACAAGTGGTTGTTCTATTTTCATGAGTAATTCTTTTTGGTGATCACGTTTCGATTATGAGATTATTGTCCTTATTTTAATCTAGACGATGATTAGTTAAACATTTATAAAATATGGGACATACTAAAGATATCCAAAACTTAATAATGACAATTGTTTTTAGTCGTGCTAAATATTGAATAAACATTTTGATGTTTTATCAATGCGCCTTATTGAAGGAGTATGACTAAAATGCCACCCTTTGGAAAGGTGCCATGAGTTGCCGAAAATAAACACAAGTGTTGGTTGTATTTTCAGCAAATGTTAGATGTCATTATTTTGTGTGCTCCATCATAAATGAAATGATTAAATAGGTGTATTTATTCGAGTTATGATATTTGATGAGATCAAATAAAATTCTGGAGTTTAGGATATTAAGTTAACAAGAAAATTGAGTCTTTTTGATTTGATCAAAAGAGACAAAATATTTGAGTTATATGTTAGTATGCGGACTTGTGAGAAGTGTTATCACGAATTACAATGTTCAGAATATTTCAAAGGCGTTTGATATGTCCTAAGATATCGTAATCACGCACTATTCGATATTGTGTGGTCTCAAAGAAGGGTTTTATTTCGGGGTTTAATAAATAGCATTTAGATTTATTTGATAAACACTCTGTTTAGAAATAAGGGTCTGTGTATGATTCGCATATATTTTTCATATGAGTTATGAGAAAAGGTGGTTTTATTAATTATGAGATAATTAGAGACTATTGCGAATAATGTTGTAGTATATTCATAAGTATGACTATGAATGTGATTCCACAATATGAGACTAAAAGGGGCAAACCAATTTGTTGGTTGTGCTAAGTATTTTAGTTGTTTATCATGAAAGGGTTTCATTGATAAAAGAGTTGCTCGAATAAATGAGAAACCGAAATAAGGTTATTGACCTTGTCTTTAATGTATCGAGTAGCACAGCAGAAAGTGTTTCTGTTGGGGTTTTACTTTACACATGAAAGGAGGAATTAATGATGATAATCATTGAATTCGAATTCAGTTTTTCTAAAAGCATTAGGATTCAAGAATATATAATTTTGTCATGTTGCAAAATAATATTCATGATTTACTTGTCATGTTTCAGAAACAAGACATACCTACGAAACTACAAAGAAGAAATAGAAGCCTTAAATACGAAAATGACTAAGAGTCATCCTACGTTAAGTTTAAATCACAAAGTAATTGTTACTTGATTTTGTGAAAGTGATGTTTCACATATTTATTCCTCAAAAGGGGTTTTGTAGAGAATAAATAAAACTTAAAGCTAGCAAAGTACTAGCGTTTCGTATATGAGTTCTCGAATTTTAAAAGTTAATTAAGAATTTTGGAGGTGTCCAAAGTATCGAGAAAGTGCATAAAGAACTGAGTGGGATCTAATTAAAATATGTGGTGACATATATTAAGTTAGAGCAGAAACTATTTTCCATGATCAAAATATGTGGTGACATATGTTTGAGTGGGAGCTAGTTAATCATGGTCAAATATAAGGATAACATATTTCTGAGTGGGAGCCAAAGTGGTTTCACAATTTAATATGTGTATGGTGTATATTTGAGTGGGAGTCTACAACTTCTTGTTTGTGTGAAATAGAGACTTCATAAATATTGTAAATATTTCAGGGACCAAACACATAACTTGTGAAGTTAATTTGAATGTCAAATATCTATGGAGATAGATGCATATTTTGTCGATAAATGAGTCAGGATGTTTAACCTAAATATGATTTTGACGGAGTTCAAAATGGAACAAGTGAAGAAGTGTTCATTACTCGTTAAAAATAGGTGAAACATAAAGTTCATTTTCAATACAAAAATAATAGTTGGAGGATATGTTAATATTCTCTATCGATTGTTCATAGGTCTAAACATATAAGAACCATAATTTTGTATTTGACAAAATGTGACCCGAGTTCTTGGTTAGAAGAACGTGTTAGGAATGAGGAGTCATTTCAACATGGAGATGAGATGATTGAATCTAGAGATTGGTAGACTTGGTTGAAGTCATGACACCAAACTAGATGGAGATCTCATGAAGGTAGAAGCGCAGCGAAAGCTTGATCGAAAATATCGAAGTGACTTGGATAGCACTGTCGATTTGTTGAGTCTACAACATATAGGAGTATATGATTAATTCAAGGATTAAAAGATATAATATTTTGGTTTGAGAAATTTTGTTTCAAGATTGAGTGAGTTTCGGGTGCACATGCTATGTGAAAGTTCTTTTGACTGATCATACGTCATGTAGGCATAAAAGGGAAACGAAAGTCTCACTCTATAACCAAATATATATTATATCCGTCATATGATGATGAGGTTTATCATGTGATGATATGAGGTTTATCATGTGATGATAAAGTAATGTCAAAGTTGGTGACATTGACGTTTTGCAAAGAACATAAAGAACTGTATAGTACAGAACACAGACAGAACCTCTTCCACGAGCAAACATGATCAGCACTGAGACTCCATGGGTGTTGGATCGAGAAAATGTAAACTAGATTATTGACTCTAGTGCAAGTGGGAGACTGTTGGGAATATGCCCTAGAGGCAATAATAAAATGGTTTATTAGCATATTCATGTTTATGATAATATTTTATTATCCATGCTATAATTGTATTAACCGGAAACATAATACATGTGTGGAATATAAACAACCAGATGTCCCTAGTAAGTCTCTACTGGACTAGTTCGTTAGTCAAGAGATGGTTAAGGTTTCCTAACCATGGACTTGTTACAGTCACTTGATAACGGAGTCAATCATTGGGGGAATGATGTGATGGACAAGACCTAATAATAAAGAGTTGCAATTGATCGTGTCACGCAGTTTCATTGCCAACGCTTTTAGTATATGCCAAGTATAGTTTCCTTAGACCATGAGATTATATCACTCCCGCTTACCAGAGGAATACTTTGTGGACATCAAACGTCGCTTCGTAACTGGGTGATTATAAAGGTGTCTTTCAGGTATCTCCGATGGTAGGTTGTTGGGTGGTATCAAGAATGGGATTTGTCCCTCCATGTGACGGAGTAGAATATCTCTAGGCCCACTCGGTAATATAGCATCTGGAAAGTTTGCAAACATGTGATTAGGAGTAATCACAGAGATCCTATATTATGGACGAGTAAAGAGAATTTGCCAGATAACGAGATTGAACTAGATATGGAGATATCGACAATCAAATCTCGGGCAAATTAAATATCATGAGATAAAGGGAATCATATACGAGATTAAGAATCTCCGGCATCTTGGTTCAATCGATAAAGAACTTCGTTGAATATGTAGGAGTCAATATGGGCATCCCGGTCCCGCTATTGATTATTGATCGGATCATGTCTACATATTCTCGAACCCGTAGGGTCACACACTTAACGCTCCGATGTAGCTAGGGCTTGAGATATTTGATGGTGTGAATGAATATTGATTTGGAGTCTCGGATGAGATCCTAGACATCACGAGGAGCTCCGGAAGAGTCCGGAGATAAAGTTTCATATAAGGAAAGTGGTTTCCAGGGTTCCGGAAAAGTTCAGGAATTTTCCGGTAGGGTACCGGAATAATTCTAGAAGGTTTCAGAGGGCCCCACATTGGGGGCCACGAACCTGGAAGGGCCCACGTGGGCCGAGGGGAGGTGCAGCAGCCCACATGGGCTGGCCGCACCTGGTTCCCAAGGCCCATGCGGCCACACAAGTGGGAGGCACCCAAAACCCTAGGGGGCTGACTTGGGGAACAAGTTTCCTCAAGCCGTGGGCCCTAGGGCTTGGAGGAGGGGCCAAGGCAGCCCCCCCACACCTATATATGAGGAAGGGAAGGGCTGGGGCGTGACCCCATGCTACCCTAGCCGCCGGTCTCCCTCTCCCACCTCCCTCCTCTCTCCTGCAGCCGCTTGGCGAAGCCCTGCAGGAATTTCTCCACCATATCCACCACCACACCGTCGTGCTGCTGGAATCTCACGAGCCACTTCCTCCTCACTTGCGGGATCAAGGAGAGGAAGTCTTCATAGAGCTGTAACTGTGGATACCACAGAGGTGCTGCTCGTGCGGCGCTTCGTCGGATTGGATCTCGGATCGGATCTCGGATCGGATAATACATCTCCTCGCGACTAGATGAGTCTAGTTGCGGGGATCGATAGACCAACCCCTACATCGACAAAAGGCTTTGTTCGTTCTTCGAGGGTAAGAGATTGGATCTCATCTTCGCTACCTTCGTCTAATAGATCTAGAATCCGTTGGGTTTCTTCCGCCTGTTTCGTAGGAAATTTTTTGTTTTCTATGCAACGAACCCCTTCAGCAGGGTCCTCTCCTTTCTGTCACAGATGGATGCGAGTTGGGTTCCTCTTCTCCTTACTCTCACAGATGGAGGGGGATTGGATTCCATGGAGGATGAATGGATGATGATAAACAACGGCGACAAAGGAGGAGAGGGAGTGCGGCTCAACTAGCCGCGGGACGGAGACAACGACGATGGTGCGAGATTCGGGGAGAGAGATTTTGACATTAGTTTTGCGCGTAATTACGGAAGTAGGAGGGGGAGTGACGAAATCGAGGCGACAAAGAGTTGGACGAAACGGACGACGAAAATGGCAGACTAAGGAACAAAACTTTCTTTTTAGATAGGAGAGAAATACTCTAGTTTGGACTGAAATACTGATAGTCTGATGTATCCTAGAAGAAAGCAAAATCACAATATGATTTTTTTGATATTAAGGGCAACGTAAATATGAAAAAATCAGCTCAAAATAGAAAGTATTTCAAATTGAGTCGTGCGGTACATCATTGACAATACAGGGAGTTTTCTTAAATGTTTTATGGAAGAAAACTTGAGTTGTGAAAAATGCTACTAATCTCAATGCATCGATCGGACAAATGAAATCGCTCTCTCTTTGGTTATTATTAGAGCAAATTCATCTCCCTGGAAACTCCAATGGTGCGGTATCATGGAAATTCGCAACCAACGGGAAGTGCTCGAGGCTTACAATGCACAATCTTCAAGGAAGACATATTACATATTTCAATGCATTCATGAAAGAACTGATAAAATATGGAGGAACATTAGCACTATTACATCGAGATACACCCTACCACCACCACACGAAGATTAACCTCCTCCTCTTCTTCATATCACCAATACGTTCATATAGTATATGTGTAGTGGAATGGAAGTTGTAGCTTACTAAAAGTAATATTCAAGGTTTTCTCACATTGCTAGCTTACCCCTCGACATGTTCTACATGACCATGGGAATGTGCTGCATCGACCCTCTAGCAAAAAACTTGCACCGGTGAAAGTGGTAGCAAACCACCCAACTGAACGTCGAGTCAAAGTGTGGACAAACCTCAACTCTTCAAGAGAAAAAAGTGCAATGTGCATATCTAAACTTTGGAGTGCACTCTGCCAATCGACAGGTCGTGTAGTGGCTGCGATATGTGTCCATCTCCTAGAATGCGATGGCAAACCTCTTGGAGGTATTGGCTACCATGCTCGCCACAACAAAAATCTGTGCATCAATACCCATTTCAATGTTCACTCTACACTATGGCGGTACCAGGACGTGTCACTGATATATTCACCTGAGATGACCACTAATCACTGGGGCCAAAATGTTTCCAGAAACACCATGTGTCTAGAGAGGTAACATACATGATACACCCTATCAGTGCTTCATTTGGGGAAGGGGGGCCAGTGCCCCCCCCCCCCCGCCTCTACATTTTTTACAACTATATAAGATTGATTGTGATATTTAGAGTATTTAAATGGACTAAACCCACTTCTACTCCAAGATGGTAATGGGGCTTACTTTTCCCTATATATAGTTGAGATTACGTGGCTCAAGCTATTCCACCGATATATTCACCTATGATGACCAACTGATCACCGTTCCAGAAAGCTGAAGAGTGTAGAGCTCGTAAGAAATTAATACCTCCTTGTCGAGCCCGCAAACAACTTCTGCATCGTGGACATTCTCATCGATGCATGTGCTACTATTGGCAGTGTCTATGTCACCTCGGCACTGAGCCATGACACACTTGTCACAAAACTATATGTAGTGAACATTCTAGGATCCATCAACACCTTTTGAGACAACATGGAATACAGTAACTCTAGTGTCTAGTGGTTACTACTCGATGGCGTGTAGTTGCCACCAAAGCAAGCAAAGACCGGGCTCGCTTGCAGCAGCTATGGAACTGAGTATAGTAATCAGATGTGCTAAAAGAAGTGTTGTCGTCATGGTACACAACAGGTTCATCTAAAAATAATATCAAATAAAGTTAATCTGGTTCATGATCAATATCTACATGAATATAATTTAACTGCAAAGTTGATATATATATATGGAAACAAAATGAGCTTGAAATGAAGACATATTTATGCACCCGAGTAAGAAATGACAAAAGAAGGAGGAACATAGTTGAAATACTTACTTGATGTTTTTCTTGGTCTTCTTGGATGAGCGTCTCTTTCAACGCAAGATAACCAAGGTGAGCAATGATAGAAGATTAACCTCACGAAGATACACCCTACCACCACACGAAGATTAACCTCCTCCTCCTCTTCTTCCTATCACCAATACGTTCATACAATATATGTGTAGTGGAATGAAAGTTGTAGCTTACTAAAAGTAATATTCAGTGTTCTTTCGCATTGCTAGCTTACCCCTTAGCGTGTTTTACGTGACCGTGGGAATGTGCTGCATCGACCCTCTAGAAAAAAACTTGTACATGTGAAAGTGGTAGCAACAAGTTGTAGAAAACCATCCACCTGAACATCGAGTCAAAGTGTGTACATACCTCAACTCCTCGAGAGAAAAAAGCACAATGTGCATATCTCAACTTCGGTGTGCACTGTGCTAATCCATAGGCCGTGTTAGTGGCTCCGATCTGTGTCCATCTCCTTGAATGCGGCGGCAAACCTCTGGGAGGTGTTGGCTACCATGCCCGCCACACCAAAACTCAGTGCATCAATACCCATTTCAATGTCCTTCTCTGCACTATGGCGGTATCAGGTCATGCCACCGACATATTCAACTCAGATAACCACTAATCACCGGGCCTAAAAGTTTTCCAGAGGGACCATGTGTCCAGAGAGGTAACATAGTGTGGACTGACCTCAACTCCTCGAGAGAAAAAAGTGCAATGTGCATATCTCCACTTTGGAGTGCACTCAGCCAATCCACATGTCATGTAGTGGTTGCGATGTGTCCATCTCCTAGAATGCGGTGGCCAACCTCTTGGAGGTGTTGGCTACCATGCTTGCCACACCAAAAATCAGTACATCAATACCCATTTCAATGTCCACTCTACACTATGGCGGTATCAAGTCATGCCATTGATATATTCACCTGAGATGACCACTAATCACCGGGGCCAAAATGTTTCCAGAGACACCATGTGTCCAAAGAGGTAACATACATGGTACACCCTATCGGTGCTTCGTTTGGGAATGGGGGCCAGTGCCCCCCCCCACTTTTGTATAACTATATAAGATTGATGGTGATATTTAGAGTATTTAAGTAGACTCAACTCACTTCTACTCCAAGATGGTAATGAGGTTTACTTTTATATAAGATTGATGGTGATACATAGTTGAGATTATTACGGGATTCAGGCTATGCCACTGATATAGTCACCTTAGATGACCAAGTAATCACCGTCCCAGAAATCCGAGTGTAGAGCTCGTAAGCAATTAACACCTCCTTATCGAGCCCGCAAACAACTTCTGCATCGTGGAGATTCTCATCGATGCATGTGCCGCAATGGGCAATGTCTATATCACCTCGGCACTGAGCCAAAGCATACTTGTCACAAAGCTGTATGTAGTGAACATTCTGGGATCCATCAACACCTTTTGAGACAAGATGGGATACAGTAACTCCAGTGTCTGGTGGTAATTACTCGGTGACGTGTAGTTACCACCAAACCAAGCGAAGGCTAGGCTCTGGCTTGCAGTAGCTATGCAACTTAGTAGAGTAGTCAAATGTGCTAAAAGAAGTGTTGTCTTCATGGCACACAATAGGTTCATTTAAAAAATAACAACCAAATAAAGTTAGTCCGCTTCGCTTCCAAGTCATCCGTGCTCACATCTTCTTACATTTTCAATAATAATATATCCCCCTACATATTGCTACGATCATATGCTATGTGATAATGACTACAGATTTGGCATTCTCGTCATAACGGGGCCAAAGCCCACTCAAGCCTTTACTCACTAGAAGGCCCTTCCGAGGTCATGTATTCTTCCTCATGCATATATATGGAATGTTGTTGGTTGTTCTCATAAAAAAGTTCAGCTATGCTTTGATTTATACTCAGGTAATCGAGGTCATATACACCCGAGTGATGCTTCATTAGGGTCAAGGGGGGCCAATGCCCCCCCCCCCTATATAACTATTTAGTTGCTCTACTTTGAGTACCACAGTTCCTACAAGCCACGACCTAGTATTTTATTACTCCTATGGAAACTACACATCATTGAATAGTTACCAACAAACCCTGAAGTTGTTTTCCGCGACACTGCATCAAAAGGTCTCACGACTTTCAGAATTCTTGCCAGAGACAACATTATGACATGTGAAGTCACATATGCACCATCGCAACGTCGAGGTGATCACACATTGCACATTGTAGCACATGCATCGATGAAGCTCTCCAAGATGCACATGTTCCTTGTGGGATCAAAAAGGAAGTATTCGTCCTCTACGAGCTCTAACTCTTCAGTTTTGGGGAACATGGATTAGTTGGTCATCTCAACTGAATTACCAGCGACACAAATTGATATTGTAACAATACAAAGTGATACATTTCGGATGCAGAAAGCATGTAAGCCAACATTCCCGAGAGGTTTTTCACTACAATTGAGGAGATAGACATAGATAGAAGCAACTACACAACTTATGGACTGACACAATGTACACTGGAGTATACACATTTGGATTGTTCCTTTTGTCTTGGGGACTTGAGGTCTATCCACACTTTTTAGTCAATGTTCAGGCGGGTGCATGGTTGCCTACGATGTGGTGCAACTACCACGTTCACATGTACAAGTTTCTTTACCAACGATACAATGCAATAAATTACAACATTCACGCCCAACACAATGAGAGGTAAGCTAGCAACGCGAGAAAACTTTGAAATTACTTTTAGTCAGATAAATCTTTAATTTCAGTAACACATATATTGTCTAGACGTAGGATAGCCTATCTATTTTGCAGGGGTGTCTATCGTTGTAATAGTGATCATTCTATCACCGTCGCCTTGGTTATCTTGCATAGGAAGAGACGATCATCCCATAAGACCAAGAAAACATTAAAGTAGGCTTCCTTTACAAGTTAATCCAAATAAACTATGCTTCTCCAACTTTTGTAGGTATGTCGAACCATATAGTATAACATCCTTAAATGAACACACTTCTACTCTAAGATGGCAATTAAGTAACAAAGCATCATTGGTCGCCTCGACAAGTAAATGGAACTTCACATAACATTTATAATCAATCTCACAGTGGGTATAATTATGATATAACCAATCTATTTGACAAACCATCATCTGTCACGACTCTAGACTCAAATAGTCCTGAGAACAATGTGACCATCAAGTAAAACTGAGATTACCACATCTATAGCCTTTGCCACCGATAATCTTGCAGCTCAATCATCATGGTAGGAACCAAAAACCATTTCCAAGAAGACCTCCCTTGACCTTATGTGAAATTAATTCTATGAAAGCATGTCAACAATCCATGGTCATGTATGTAGCTGGGAGTCACGACCATCAAAACCATTGTAGAGACACCCATCGAAACACTTCCAGCCACACTTCCCGAGTTGGAACCTATTGTGGTTGATTTATAGCATCTGGTTAATTTTGGTGCAACAGGCAACACAATGTCTAGAGAAGGTTGTACAAGGGATCAAGGGTGCTTTTGTCGCTAACAATAACTTATATGTTTCCGTGCATTACCGAAACATTGAAGAGAATGTGCCTCAAGTCTCAGTGTTCTCGTGCCCTTGCTATTTCATAAACTTTGCCTTACATTTTTACATGTATTTGTTTGTAGGACTGGAAATTAGTCGAAGACATTATCAACAATGTCTTGAGTGGCTCTCAGAGTGGCCCCTCGTAAAATGGTAAGTAAATTCGGTTGGACAGCCATGAATTAAAAATGTTGTTGGCTGGTTTCATCACATGTGTGTTTTATGTAATTCTATCGGTTTGGGAGATTCGTCAAAAGGAGATTTTACCAATGCGGTTGTTGGGATCTTGACCGGTTTCGACAACCTCAAAATCAGAATACAGCTTCTAAGTGGGTTTTTCGCGGTCAAAGTTCGCTCCAACCATTTTCTGCTCGTTTTTTATATTATTTGATCACCTATCCGACCTCCGTAGTGAGTGATTGTTGTTGTGTTGAAAAAATGGAGTTAGGGGATTTCTAAGAAAAAAATAAGAGAAATAAAATTATATATAGTAGAATTGTAGGGAGGAATGTTTCGTTGTCCAATTTTTTTATTAAGTGAACTTCTATTTTTTGCACTTCATGAACTGCCCGGCGTGAACATGTGCATTTCCTAGAACAAGATTGTGTATTTCCTCGCACATGATTTTTTGCCTGCACTTTATGGGTCCATGCACTTACAGAAACTCAAACTTATACTCAATGGCGTACTATGTGTATTTCCGAAACTGATCATGTGTACTTTACAGAGTCATTTTTACGGAAGATTTTTGTTATTTTTCTATACTTCATAGGGGCTTTGCACTTTCGAAACTGACGGTGTGTACTTTCCAGAGTCATTGTGTACGGTAGATTTTATTATTTTTCTGCACTTCACAGGGACTTTGCACTTCGAAACTTTTCCTTTGTACTTGCCGAAGTCACTGCGTGTACTTCTTTCCTTTGCGGGTGATTTTTTTCTACACTTCATGTGGACTGTGCATTTCCTGATTTCCTGTTGTTACCGCGTGTCCGCGTGTACATGGGTGGATAATTTTTATTATTTTGTCTACATTTCGGAGTTTTTTTTGTACTTCTAGAGGCCGAAGTGTGTACTTCTCGAATTTAGTCTTGTACTTCCTGACGGTACCTTTTTTATTTTTATTATTATTTCCACTTCACGAAACTTCTGAATGTTATGTGCACTTTTCGGCGGAATGTTTTTGTTTTTTTGCTGTACATCCTGAAAGAATTTGTACTTTTGCAATGGGAGCTAATCACATGGAGAACTGCAAAGAGAGGACGGGATTGTTGAGTTGTATCGAGGAAGACTATGCAAGGTTCATTATTTGACTTGTACTAAGTTCTAACACCCAAAATTGTTAATTATTTTGCTTCTGTCTGGGTGCTCAACCAATAAACCTGCATCTGTGCCATATTCAGTAACTTGACATTTAGTCATCGAATGCCACGACCTCTCCGGAGTGCTGACAAATTATATCTCAACCTATTTCTCACCAGATTCATTCAATGGCAAGAAAAATGAGAGTCGGTAAAGAATTCTAGAGAAGGGCAGAAGCTAATGAAGTAACCAAGAAAGATGTGTCACAAATTTCATGGCCCAGAACTCTTAGATAGAAGTGGAGCCATAGTTGACGAAGGGACGCTTAATTTTGCTTCATCTGAGGATGCTTCTGCGTCTTCATGTGAGGACCGATCATTTGGACTTAGGCTACATTTTCTCTCTCGAATATAATAAATTCTCTCTATAACCGCTAGAGCTCTCACGGTTAATGTATATCTTATATGCTTATGGACTGTGGTTTAGTTTTGTTAGTGGTGTCAGAATTTTTTGTATGACATATCTGTGTGTGAACAGAACATCAGGGATCTTGTTTAGCAACTGCAGAGCAGGGGACAGTCTATCAAACGAAATGGAGCGCTCTGCTGGCGTCCTGTCGGGCGACTCGGGGGGCGACGGGCGCCCCCCACCCTCCTTCCGCCGCCATGCTGTGCTGCGCCTCCGGGGCTTGGGGCGCCGGAGCTGGTCGGAGCTTCTCTCGGCGGGGGCCGGCGGAGACCTGGAGTCCGAGGACGCGAGCAGTCTGGGTGACTCGCCTCGTTCTCCTCGGAGTGTGCTAACTTTTGGCGACTTCTTGCCGGCGTCGCTGGTGGATTGTGCTGGTCGTCGTGATGGGGGCGGGGCCTCCTTCTCCGGGGACGTCGTCTTCGATCTGGGCTCGTCCGGGGAGGAGTCGCCGCGGCGGTTGGTGTCTTCTTCTCCGGCGCCGGTCCTGGATCTGGATCTGAGTTTCAAGGCTTTCCCGCCGCTTCCTCTGGGTCGGGCGGCTCGGTGGTCGCCGGTGGCTCCCCGGGAGTTGCCGTCGCCGGCGTCGCTCCTGGTTGGCTCTGTTCCGGTTCCCCTCCGTGAGTTCGCCGGGGTGCTGTCTCCGCCGCCGCCTTCGCCGCGGTTCCAGGGGGCTCCCGTGGAGCTAGGGTTTGCGCTGGGGGAGCCGCACCGGTTGGTGGGCCAGCCTTTCGACCTTGGGCCGGCCCAGGCCGGGGCCCGGCCTGGGGGCGCGCCTGTCTCTGTTGGGGGTCCTGCGGGCCCGGGGGGTCCCTCTGGCCTTTCTGGCCCGAAGGTGAGTGATCGGTTCGCTGAGTCTGGTGGGCCGGCCCAGGTGGAGGGCCACAGCGGGTCGGTCCCTATATGTAAGTGGATGTGGCTGCCGGTTGGAACCCTAGATCTTGCGCTAGGGTTTCCAGCCTCCCTCTCTGATCTCCGCCGCCACAAGAAGATTCCCCGCTCCTCGCGCTCCCCCTCTCCCCGCCTCTTCCCCCGCCGGCGCTCGATGGAGCGAGACCGGAGCGACCGCGTCCGCCGGAACAAGCGTCCTTTCGACCAAGTAAGGAGTGATGGTGAGCGGTTCCGAGATGGGGATCTCAGGAACCGTCTCGACCGCGAGCAGGAGGCGCAGCGGCGCCAGCAACGTGACCGTGAGGAGGCTCTTGCCAGGGGGCGCGAGCAGGATCGTGTGGAGGAGGAGCGCATGCGCGCTCAACTCCTGGCCAACCCGCGGGGGCGGGACGCTCCTCAGGGGGGTTCCTGGCGGGATCCTCGAGCCGGGGGGCTCCCTCTCTACCGTGGTGGCACGTCGGGTAGCGGGGGCGCTACCGCGACGCCGGACTCCTCCAAGCTGACATGCTTCAAGTGCGGTGAGCCCGGCCACATTCAGGCGGCGTGCACCGGGGAGGCCTTCTGCAAGCGCTGCAAGACGAAGGGGCACATGACCGCTCTATGCACCTCTGAGAGGAAAGAACTGAGGCCTTCTTGGGCGGGATTTGGAGTGGAAGGAAGGGGTTTCTTCCACTTCTCAATCCCGTCGGACCAACTGCAGAAGCCGGCCTCGCTGCTTGCCCGAGTCTATGTCGAGAAAGGGAATTTTTCTACCGAGGAGCTTCAAGAGGAATTCAAAGAACTTGTTGATGAAAACTGGGACTGGCAGGTGCGCAAGCTCAGCACCACCGATTTCATGATGGTGTTCCCGTCAAAGGAGGTTCTCCGGATGGCTAGCCGGGGCGGTGGCATCATCCTTCCTATCACGGAGTATCGGGCTGTCGTCTCGGAAGTTTCTGGAGATCCCATGGCTTCTGATGCTCTGGAGGTGATGTGGGTCCGGCTGCTGGGTGTTCCGGAGCCCTTGCGCGTGGAGTCTGCTCTGCTGGGGTGCACGCTGGAACTTGGTACCCCCCTGGAGGTGGACCTTTCCTCCCTCAGTGATGCTTCCCTCCCGGTCCGCATGAAGTTTGGATGCCAAGCCCCGGTCCAGTTGAAGCCGTTCATTATGGTGTACATCAACCTCCAGGGTTACAAGATCGTTGTCGAGAAGGAAGGGGAGGAGCGGTACCAGGGCCCTCTGCCTCCTCCCCCGCCCCAGCCGCCGTCTCGCCGTAAAGATGGTGATGACAACTTAGGTGAGGACAGTTCTGAGGGGGAGGAAGATGATTATGGTAGGAAAAGAAGGAGGAAGTCTACTAGCAACTCTGCTGATAAAGGGGCTGAGGGTACCCTTGGGGAAGGGAAGCAGTCTGACCATGGAGTTGCTAAGACTTGTTCTCTGTCTCAGTTGGGTGCATCTGACATGGATGTCGGCACTCCCGCTATCCAGGAGGAGATCCCTCTCGAGCTCCCTAAGTCAATGTTCTCTCAGTATGGATCCAATCTTACTCCAGAGGGCAACGTGTTCAAAACCTTGGGGGCCATCGTTCAAGCTGCTTCTACTCCGGCCCAGTCCATTGCTCTGTCGGAGGCCTGCCCCATCTCAGCTCTCAGCGACTCGCTCCCGGGTGATACCACAGTTGGTTCCTCTCTGGACGCCCCTCCGTCTCTCGCTGCTCTGGAGGAGGTGAACTCCGCCAGATCCAAGGAGCGGCGCAGCAAGTTGTTTCATGATCGTCCGGCCAAGCTGCTGGCCCGCTCCAAGTCGGCCCCCCTCTCGGCGGCTCCCCTGTCTTCTGAGCGCCCGGCGCCCCAGCCCGCCCTCCTCTCCGCCCCTGCGGTGCCGGGCCTTGACGCTCCGGTGGCTAGGGGCCTTCGTTCCAAGGCGGCCCCGGTGGAGATCCTTCGTAAGAGTGCAAGAACTGCTGGAGACAATGCCGAGCCCATCCTGGATCGGGCGGTGCGCCTGACGGCTGACAAGAACGCCTCCTCGACTAAGCATTCTCCGTCAAGCAAGAAGACTTCCAAAGGTAACCATCTTGACCCCATCTTTGCTATCCTTCAAGATATTCCCGATGCGCATCTTTTAGCTGTGGCCGCGGATAGTTGCGTTCTTTTCCCGGCAGATCCGCATGTGGCGGCCGAGACTCTCTCGTTACTCCGGGCCAACGAGTTAGCTCAGGCCTCGCTGGCCCATTCCCGGTTTCATGTGGAGCAGGAGAAGGCTGCTGCCGCGGCTAGCCTTGCCGAGGCTGCGCCTGCCAAGATTGTCCCAGCGGGGGATCCGCTGGTTGCATGCCCAGTCGGGGGACTGGGGTGCCCTTCAAGCGCGGCGTCGAGGGCTGCCGGTGCTTCGCCCTCCCTTCTTCAGAGATCCCCCTCCCCTCCGAGGGCGGTCTCGCGTCGTAGAGCCAAGTCGGTGGCGCCGCAGGGGCGGCGCCCAGTAACCCGCCAAGCACGGGCTAATGGCATGCAGTTATAATGCGGATTCTCTTTTACAATATTAGGGGTTTCGGCCGGCCGGGGCGCCGGACCCTAATCAAGAATCTGCTCCGAGATCACCGTATTGACATCTTGTGCCTTCAAGAAACCATCAAGCAGGACTTCACGGACCTGGAGCTCCAAAGTTTGGAAGTAGGGGAGAAATTTTTCTGGTGTTGGCTCCCGGCCTCGGGTCACTCTGGTGGCATTCTCTTGGGTCTCCGGGACAGCGCCTTTGAAGTGGAGAGATCTGACAGGGGTCAGTTCTTCCTTAGCGTCAACTTTCTCCACCGCACCCTCAATAAGCCTTTGTCCCTGATTGGAGTTTATGGTCCAGCGAACCACGCTTCCTCTGCTGCTTTCCTGCATGAGGTCTCTGCCAAAATTGCTTCCTGTCGCTTTCCAATCATTCTCGGGGGAGATTTCAACCTGATGCGGGGGGCTCAGGATAAGAATAATGATAGGATCAACTGGCCTCGAATTAATCTTTTCAACGACCACATCGCATCCTGGGCCCTTACGGAGGTTCCGCGTTCGGGGGCGCGGTACACCTGGTCTAATAAACAGCTCAACCCAGTTCGTTGTGTGCTTGACAGGGTGTTTATTTCTCCTGAGCTGGACGCTCTCTTCCCCCTTTCCTCGCTTGTTGCTGAAACCAGTTTGGGCTCGGATCACACTCCTCTTATCTTTTGTTCAGGGGAAGGTCCCCCTGTTTGCAGCAATCGGTTCTTTTTTGAGGTGGGTTGGTTTGAGCTCGAAGGCTTTAGAGAGCTGGTGCTCGCAAATTGGTCTAGGTTGGCGGCCTGTGCTGGGGGCCGGGATATTGTTGATTGGTGGGGCCATATGAGTGGGGGTCTCAGACAATACCTGCGCGGCTGGAGTAGAAATATGGGCAGGGAGTCCAGAATTCGTAAATCTTCTCTGGTTAATCAGATTGCTTCCCTTGATCAAAAAGCTGATTCGGTTGGAATTGATGAGGATGAGTGGGCTCTTCGCTATCATCTTGAGGAGCAGCTGCTCCAGATTCATAAGGTGGAAGAAGAATATTGGCGGCAACGTGGTCGGGTCCGCTGGACGCTCCAGGGAGACACCAACACTGCCTATTTCCATGCCGTGGCGAATGGCCGGCGTCGGAAGTGCATCATCACCTCGCTCCAGTCTGATGCCGGCCCTATCCGAGATCCCAAGCTTATCCAAGATCATATCTATAGTTTTTATCGGGACCTCCTGGGCACGGAGGCCCCTCGCCATCTTGGGCTTGCTTCTCACACGTGGTCGGGGGCGAGACGTGTGTCCGATGAGGAGAATCTCTCTATCCTCCTCACCGTCTCGGAGTCCGAATTAGAAAATCTGGTTATGGATATGAAAGTCAACACGGCGCCGGGACCGGATGGGTTTCCGGTTGCTTTCTTCAAGAAGTGCTGGCTGCTGTGTAAACATGGAGTGCTTCACATTCTCAACGACTTTATTCTTGGCCGTATCGACATTTCTCGTCTGAACTTTGGGGTGCTCTCTCTCATTCCGAAATGCCCGGGGGCTGATCGGATCACGCAGTTCAGACCTATTGCTCTCATCAATGTCATCTTCAAAATTATCTCCAAAGCCTTCGCCTCTCGCCTCGACCCGATTGCTAACCGGGTCATTAGTCAAACTCAGACCGCCTTCCTTAAAGGAAGGTTCATCCTTGATGGGGCTCTTGCTCTTCTGGAGGTTGTCCATGAGCTGAAGTCCAAAAAGCTGGGAGGCATCCTCTTAAAACTAGACTTTGAAAAGGCCTATGACAGAGTGAATTGGTCCTTTCTTATTGAGGTGTTGCGTCGAAAGGGTTTCGACGCAGGTTACATCCATAAAATTCAGCAACTTGTGTCGGGGGCCAGACGGCGATTTCCATCAACGGGGAAGTTAGGCCGTTTTTCCGCAATAAATGGGGAGTGCGTCAGGGTGACCCACTCTCCCCAATCCTGTTTAACTTCATCGTGAGGCCCTTTCCGCGATGCTCTCTGCCGCTGCGACGGCCGGCCACATTAAGGGTGTGGTCCCACATCTGTTTCCAGGGGGGCTGACCCACCTTCAGTATGCGGACGATACGCTCATTCTGATCCAGAACGACGACCTGAGCATTGCTAATCTGAAGTTCCTCTTGCTGTGTTTTGAGGACATGTCTGGGCTGAAAATTAACTTCCACAAGAGCGAGGTGTTTGTGTTGGAGGAACCCAGGCACGAACAACAAAGAATTGCTCACTTGTTTAACTGCAACCTAGGGGAGTTCCCTTTCATGTACCTCGGGCTCCCAATCTCTGACCACAAGCTTACCATCGAGCAGTGGAATTACTTGGTTAACAAGCTAGCCGATAGAGTGCAAGTGTGGATGGGTAGACTGCTCTCCTCGGGTGGGAGGCTGATCCTATCCAATGCCTGTTTAGAAGCTCTCCCAACTTTCGCTATGGGCCTCTTCCTGCTGCAGGACGGTGTCCATGCCAAGTTCGACTCGATTAGGGCCAGATTCTTTTGGGAGGGATCTGGCCCGAAGAGAAAGCACCACTGGTTGAACTGGCCGGTTGTTTGCAGACCAAAAGATTGTGGGGGTTTAGGCCTGACAAACACTAAGAATATGAATATTGCGCTTCTCCTCAATTGGGTCTGGAGACTCTTTCAGAATGATGATTCGATCTGGCGCAAAGTGATTGTGGCCAAATATGCTGATGCCGAGAATATCTTTGCGGCTCCGTCTGGTGGGGGGTCCCAATTTTGGCGGGCTCTTCACAAGATTAAACACTTCTTCAAGCTAGGGGCGAAATATGTGGTTAAAGATGGTTCGAGGACCTTCTTCTGGAAAGACTGGTGGTTCCGTGACGCCCCTCTTCGCTCTTCTTTCCCCTTCTCTTTGCAAGTTGTGAGAATCCCAATATCCTAGTGGCGGAGGTCTTCGCTCCGGACAGCCCGGGCATCCTCTTCCGTCGTGCCTTGGACCAACAGGGGATGGCCCAATGGCATGACATGGTTGCTGCTCTTGATGATGTGGCCCTTGTTGAGGGCCACGATGAGGTCTGCTGGGCCCTCGAGCAGACGGGGGTCTACTCGGTTGCCTCCATGTACCGCCAACTCTCGCAAGGTGCGACTGTGGCGTTTGCCGACGACATCTGGGATTCTCGCCTCCCCCTTAAGGTTAAGATCTTCTCGTGGCAGCTTGTGCTCGATCGGCTCCCAACATGTAAACAATTGGCACTTCATCTTGGGACGTCCAATGGCTTGTGCGCTTCGTGTGGCGTTCCTGAGGATGCCTCTCATGTGTTCTTCTCTTGCCCTCTCGCCAGATTCGGGTGGAGTGTTGTCCGGACATTGCTAGGGTGCAATTGGTCCCCGTCAAACTTCCCTCAATTCTTTGCTTATCTTCAGTCCCTCCTTGGGCAACGTCGTAGGCTCGTTTGGATTCTAGTGTCTGTTATGTTTTGGACTTTGTGGGTTACTAGGAATAAACTTGCCATGGAGGCAAGGGTGCTGAAACATCCAGCTGACTTTGTTTACAAACTGTTTATGTTCCTTCAGACCTGGGCGGGCCTATCAAAGGCGGGAGACCGGGACGCTCTTCTGGCGATGGCAGGCGATCTTAAGGCGATATACTCATCCATTGCTCCTCCTAGACCGTCTTAATGCTGCTATACTTCATGATGTTATATCCTCTCCGGTCTGTTAGGGGGAGTCCGGCCCCGTGATGCTAGTCTTTTCTCTTTCTTCCCGTTGGCTAAGCTGTAAGGCCTCAGCATGTAAAACCTATGATCGCGTTTTGTGAACTCTCTCTATTTTATTAATTTAAAGCAGGGCTTTAAGCCTTTTCTCTAAAAACAGAACATCAGGGAAGGCCACGGTGCTTCGCCTTGAAAATGGAAGTGGTGCTGATAGTTTATGTCCAGTCGCGAGAGGATCTGCATTTCACTGGAATTTCTTGAAAATGGAAGTGGTGCTGATAGTTTATGTCCAGTCGCGAGAGGATCTGCATTTCACTGGAATTTCTGTGTAGAGTCCATTTTGGTTGATGTTTGAGGAGCGCGACACGCTTGTGCTTGTTAACACTTCCAACATTAATATCAAATAAAATACCGTTGCTAGACCGATCCAGTTTGTTGAAAGTTGATCCCGATAAGAATGATTATCGGAAACGAGAACAGCTCGGGTGAACCCGAATAGAATGACAAAGCCATCACATAACTTAGATGCGGATGCATGGTTTCAGAGTCGCGCTTTGCAACCTTCCCTACAAACGACAGACAACTAAGACAGTTCATTCCTTGCACTGAGCTTTGCCCTGTGCTTCTTCCCATAACGGTGGTGTATCAGCATTGTAACGCTTTCACACAGCAAATTGCAGACCTCGCAGAAGTGCAGTGTCGGTTGCATCACTGCCTTTTCCGAGCTTGCGTTCTTGCTGTTAGATCCATCTGAAGGAACTTCACTTGTAGTCCTCGAACTGCTCCCTTTCGCAATATTGCCTTTGCTTAGTATCGCATGTATCTTCTGTTGATGCTTGCTGCTTCCACAATGAGTCTCAAACTGAGATTTGGACTTACATTTGGCCTCACACATTGTGCAATTCCATTCTAAGGTTGATTCTTGGTTCTTGGCCAACTGTGGTGGATCGTTATTCTCTTGCTTGATTTTCTTCAGTATGCCATTCTTATTCCCTTCCACGCTAGTCGCTGCGCCTATGTTCTGTTGGTGTCTTTTGCCTTTGAGGTGCGCCTCCAAGGTCGATTGGGATGTACCATTGGCCTGGCAGGTGCTGCAACTCCATTTTATTGAGGATGTTTTCTTCTGCTCTATACCAAGAGAAGGTTCTGCTGCTGCTTTCGCCATCTGACCACTTGCCTGAGTTGTTGGGTGCAGTGTTGCTACATTTGACAATTGTATGCCATTCTTATTCCCGTCCACGCTTGTTGCTGGGACGCTGTTCTGTTCGTGTCTTTTGCCTTTGAGGTGCGACTCCAAGGTCGACTGAGATGTACCATTGGCCTGGCAGGTGCTACAACTCCATTTTATTGAGGATGTTTTCTTCTGCTCTGTACCAAGAGAAGGTTCTGCTGCCGTTTTCACCATCTGACCACTTGCCTTAGTTGTTGGGTCCAGTGTTGCTACATTTGACAAATGCTTCTGCCCAGCATAATGCATTTGAAGGTTCTGCTCACAGGTTGCTTGCACCTGGCATACGGAACAACTCCATTTCATGGGAGATTTCGGCTTTTTAACTGGCATTGGTATTCCTGTTAGTTCCAACTTCTCCGCAGGCGATGTCTTACTCGGTGTAACAGCCTGTGTGATATTTTGAGCAGGCCATCAGTAAGTGATCGAAAACAAGGATATCAAACTTGCTACGGAGTATGGTGCAGTTTTATTAGGGCATTAGCAAGTTGAGTTGTATAAAAGTGCAGAGTAACTTGCCAGAACCAAGTTATATGAAATTTGATCAGAACAGTAGTAACCGACTGAAAATATGGTCAGGAAACTTGCTCCTACTAATATACAGTACATACTTCCATGTGCAAATCCTACCACCTCACCGTAGCAATGTGAACGTTAAATTTATGATCATAGGATAAGAGATTGCTGTCTCACAAGGAGTTTGATTTCAGTTTGGAGATTCATATATCTGAACAATATTCTAAAATGTCAAGACGAAACAGATGACAATGTGAAGAGAACAAAATGCACAAGTCTCTACTCACCTTGTTGGATTCCGGCACTTTACAATTATCAAACTCTGCATTCTGTGGAGCCACGGTCTGCTCGGCGCTGAACGGCCCTGTCTCTGACCGTCCGGCATCCACGGTGGCCATGTTATGACATGGCAGTGGCATCGGCGTTGTCAGTGTCTGGTGGCCACCGGTGGCAGCGCACAGGGCCATGTCTTGCTGTATCTTGGCCAACTCAGCTTCCATGATCTTGTGGCGAAGCCGGGCCATGTGGAGCTGCGAGAGCAGCACATCCTACCAAACCCAGGTTTGTGAATTTTAAGTTTGTTATTATCACGAGATTAGAGGGTTTTGTTTCACGGGGAGTTTGATTTCAGTTTTCAGATTGATAACTCCGAACAGTATTCTAAAATGTCTAAACTCGTTTTAGAAAAAATGTCAAAACAAAACAGATGACACATGGAAAGAGAACATCTGCACTCACCTTATTGGACTCCGGAAGCTTATGCTCATAAAACTCTGCATTGTGTTGAGCCACGGTCTGCTCGGCGCTGAACGGCCCTGTCTCTGACCGTCTGGCATCCACGGTGGCCATGTTATGACATGGCAGTAGCATCGGCGTTGTCAGTGTCTGGTGGCCACCTGTGGCGGCGCGAAGGGCCATGGCATGCTCTATCTTCGCGAGCTCGTCTTCGATGATCTCCTGGCGAAGGCAGGCCATGTGGAGCTGCGAGAGGAGCGCGTCCCTCATCACCAGCATCGGCTCTCGCTCGCCTGCACATTGTTCAGCAATTAGATGGTCGGCATGACCAAAATTTCAAGTCATTTTGAACGAAGAAAACTACATCTGATTTGAACTAGCAAGGTGCTACTATGGACATAGTTCTATCGTTGGAATTGGAACAGGTTTGGAGGAGTTCTTTTGGCGGAAAGATGGACAAGTTCTGGGGAATCCTTTATATTCTGCCCCAACAAACAGATCCAAATCTCCTTTCGAGAAGAAGAAAAAAAAAGGAATGAACGGATCCCAATCACACACATTCTACTGTTGTACACCTGGCGTGAGTATTATAAGTTTTCCAAGGTGACCAAGACCAGAACCTGCTTCCGTCCTGGAAACTGATGCTTTAGTTTCCTATTCTAAAAAAACAATGTAAAATGTCTCGAAATCACAGGGCACAAGCGCAGCGCTGATTCTTGAGTTCTTGGCATGGAATCACGACAATCGCAACGCATCTGAGCTCATGAAAGCTGAAAGAGAAAAGGTCCCAGAGACAGCGGAGGAAGAGTGTCTCAGCACATACCTTGAGCTGGAGGGGAAAGTAAGACGAGAGTGTCTCAGCACATACCTTGAGCTGGAGGGTCAGGGAAGCGGTGGCCGTCGTCGGCACCGCCGGTGACTTGGCCACGGCGGGAGAACTCCATCGAGAGAACCGGAGGCCGGTGCTGGTGGTTTTGTTCGGGTGAGGAGAGCATGGGGTGCGCGAGGGAGATGAAAAGGAGCGCTCAAGACTGCAGCAATGTGGGAACTGGCGCCCGGTCACAATGACTGGGCGTCTTGGGCGGTTTAGCTTAATTACGGGGAAGGGGAACGGCGCCGAAGGGAGTTTGAACGGCGAGGACGACGCATGCCTCCTAGCCAAACTTGAAATAAATGCTGACATCTTGTTTACACGGCATTATTCTACTTCTATCGACTAATAGTATAGATCAATGAGCATCTCTCTCAATACTCTTTCTGAAGGGGAAAAAAAACAGCAACGGATACTGTCTATGCATCAATCAAGACATCAAGTATAGAATGTGTACATACTGAACTATCGAAGGTGGAAGGCACGTTTTCGAGAGGAACATGCTCAGGAACCGCTTCTCCACTTCTTCTTCCGGCGGCAGATCGGGGGGCAAGCCTCACTTGATTGCCAGCATTTTTAACTGAAATCAAAGACGATTTTTCAAGCAAAATTACTGGTCGTCTCCGTGCAAAAAAAAATAAAAAAAAATGATTGTTCAAGGGGCTCGGTGTGATCATGGAGCCAATGAGCTTTGCAATAGAATTTCATCTTCAGAACCTGGTACGACTTGAAGTACAACACAAGGTAGCTCTTGTATTACAAGTACAACATGTAAACTCAGTTGATCAGTACAGGAAACCAAAAGCATCCCCTCCTTTACAAAAAAAAAGAGCTACTCTACTCCTTTCCAGTTACATTGCATTAGTTTGTAAACGTGGATGGAACATTCACAACTAGTGAGACATTGCCAGAAGTTTTTCACCAATAACACCCAAAAGGCCAAAGCGAGCAACATGTGAAGTCGCGGTGCACATGCTAATAACATTGGCAGGTTGACATGTTAATCATACACCGACGAATGGTACAACTTGAACAACCACCACGAGTCAATGGCGTCCCTGAAGGTTCTCCCTGTGCCTCCTCCCGGCGAGATGCGACTCCATCGCCTTCTCACTGGTGCACTCCACTTTGCAGAGCTTACAGAACGGAAACCTTCTGTTGCTCGTAAACTTCTTCCTCGGCTCTTCACCCCTGAGGTCAACGGCACACTTGCCCCCCTCATTGCCACCGCCTTCTGTGCGCAGGGGCTGCGTGCTCTCCTGGTGATTCCTGCCCCTGATATGGCTCCGCAAGTCAAATCCAGAGGCTTCATGCCTTGCTCGCAATGCTGCGAGGTTCGACCGGTGTAGCTCGCCTGCTTTGTGTTGCGTTAAGTCTTCTTCACAGGTCAGGTTCACTTGGCAGAGAGTGCAACTCCATTCGTCAAGTGGTTTCTGCCTCTTTGGTGGTGGAGTTGTCACGGTTGGTCTCAGCATCGGTCTCTTCACCCCTGAGGGAGTGATTTGGGTTTTAGTCTGTTCCATAGTAAAGGAAGGACGAGTGAACAAGTCAAGTTTTACAAATGAAACGGGATTCGTAAGCTGCACACCTTGCCTAACTAATAACTGGGATTAAGCAAGCTAAGTTGGTACTACCTCTTCTTCACATCTTCTATATAGTTAACATATATGTCAATTTGCACATTGTGTTCAAAGTGGCTGCAAGGATTGACATTGTATTCAAAATTTCAAAGTGACTGCAAGGGTGGTGCGTCATTTTGATTAAGACCAAGACAAAAGTATTTACGCAGTGTTATATAAAAGAATTTTTTATACTAATTGCCATGTTAATTGCCGAAAATATTGCTGAAAAGAACAATTCAATCAACCAAGGCTGAAATATTGCCAACATTCCAAGAGAAATGGAAGCAAAAACAAAGACAAATTATAGGTGAAGCCACTCACCTCGTTCAACACTAGTCTCTTTTTATGCTCATTAGATGGGGACTTTTCCTTGACAGGCGGCAGATGAGGTGATTTCCTGCGTTCATCGATTCCATCCCTTAAGGTGGGCCCTGCAGGCTTTGGCTGTTCACTGCTCTGGATTCCACTCTCCTTCATCAGCATCGCAGCATGGCTGTCCTTCTCTTCAGCTTTGCGTTCCTCACCAAAAGGTTCACGCTCTGTCTGTTCACTTCTCTGCATTTTATTCTCCATCAGCTGCACGACATGGCTGTTCTTCGCTTCTGCTTCACGTTCCTGGCCAAGGCATGAACGCTTTGGCTGTTCACTTCTCTGGGTTTCACTCTCCATATAATTGTTGCATGCAGGATGAGAAGACTCAGGTGTTGGTTTTGTGGTGAGACCTGCAGCTCCATGGCTTGATTGCAACACTGCAATGTTCGACCGGTGCAGCTCGCCTGCTTGGTGTTGCGTTAAATCTTCTTCACGAGGTAGGCTCACAAGGCCAAGGGTGCAACCTGATTTTTCAAGTGGTTTCGGCCTGTTTATTCTCAGAATTGGTCTCCTTTTCACCCCACAGGGAGTGATCTGGGTTTTAGGCTGTTCCAAAGAAAGTTTGTTCAGACAACAGAGCATTAGTAAAGTAAGGATTAGTGAACAAGGTGGGTAAACTTTGGCACTATATACTATTACCTCTGTTTCAAAATAAAAGACGTTTTGGTAGGCTAAAATGACCTAACAAAACATCTTATATATTTTGGAACGGAGGCAGTACCTATCAAGTTTCACAAATGAAATTCGGAGAATAAGATGCCAAAAAAAAAATGTTACATAACAAATATAACTGAACATATTATTATTAAATAAGATTTTTGTTGACACGATATTAGTAAGCAAAGTTGGTATCTATTCTTTCACATTTCCTATATAGCACATATATGTTGATTAGCAAGTCGTATTCAAACTAGCTACAAAGATTGTGTGTCATATTGATTAAGACCAAGAGAAAAGTATTTATGTAGTATTACACGATGTTTTTTACTAACTACCAAGTTGATTACCTAAATATAGCTAAAGAGAACAATTGTGACCAACCACAACTTAAGTTAAGAAAAACTCCAGGAGCAAATGGAATGGACAGATTAAAAGAAGCCACTCACCTCACTGGACACTAGGATCTTCTGCTCATTAGGTGGGGATTTATCCACGCCAGCCAGAGCATATTGATGAGGCAATTTCATTAGTTCATTGATACGATCTTCGATGTTGGGCTTTGCAGGCTTTGGCTGTTTACTGCTCTGTATTCCAGTCTCCCCCATCGGCTGCAATGCATGTCTTTCCTTCTCTTCTGCTTCTTGCTCCTGACCAAAGGCTTCACGCTTTGGCTCTTCGCTTCTCTGGATTTCACTCTCTATCACGACTTCATGGCTGTCCTTCATCCCAGCCTCCTTTTCCTGATCAGCGACTCCATGCTTTACCTGTTCATTTCTCTGGAATTTTCCCTCCATCACCTGCACGGCATGGCTGACATTCGCTTTTGTTTCGCGTCTGTGACCAACGGCTGCACGCTTTAGCTGTTCACTCCTCTGGACTTCACACTCCATAACCTGCATGTCATGGCTATCCTTCGCTTCTGCTTTCTGTTCCTGAATAACGGCTGCATGCATTGGATGTTCACGTCTCTGTAGCTCACCTTCCATGAGCTGCATGGCATGGCTGCTCTTCATTTCTGCTTCGCATTCCTCACCATTGGCTGGACACTTTGGCTGTTCACTTATCTGGATTCCACTCTCCGTTAGCTGCACCCCACGGCCTTCCTTCAATTCTTGTTCGTGTTCATGATTAACAGTGGCCCGGCTCTCTAGCGCCACCTTCTCACTGAACAGCACCGGCTCCATCGGATTGGCAACAGCGTTGATCGCAGCTTGAACCAAGGCTTCCACTGCAGGCTCCTTTCTCAGTGACCAGTGTTGTTCGTCATCAGGAGGCGCTGAAGGAGCTACTGCCAGTGCCATAGATGAACTGACACGTTCTTGCTGCTCGGCGTAATCAACAGGCCGTTGCTGCGGCACTGGTGACGGTGACCATTCAACGTGCGGGTAAACAGGAGGTATCACTGGCTCTGAGGGGTTCGTACACCACCAAGAAGTTTCCTCGCTTGACCGTCGATTTTGGTACATGGTTTCGTCGCATTGATGCATCGAAGGCCTGCCACACCAAGCGCCCCACCCCGCTGCAGGCATTGCTAAGCACGCGGTCATGGCACGCTCTGTCTCGGCAAGATCACACAAGATCATATCCAGGCGCATGCGCTCCCTGTGGAACTCCCGCAGCAGCTCCTCCCTCCTGAACACCAGCGACGCCATGTTTGCTGGTGCTGAGTGAGCATCTCTGCCTTCCCATTGCGAATGGCAAGAGAATAGTCAAAAGGATCAGCATTACAAAGGTCAAAGTATTCCACTAACTTCGCATCATTTTATTTTTCAAGAAATGGCGCATCATCTATGTTGCAACATCAAAATAATGAGAAATTGTTTATGATCAGAACATCATCCTATGGTCAATAAAATCAAGAAATTTAGGATTGCCAAGCTATCTTTAGACGATTTTCCGCCCATAAATGTAGGATCAACGATTCTTTTTTTGTGGGATGGGACCCAGTCACCCAACAATTGCCACTTTGAATCCTTAAATTGAACAAAATCCGGGGAGGCAGGATTGCGGGCCAGAGCAGAGGCGACCGGGCTTCAGGCGTCACTACAGGAGTTGTAAATAATGTTATAATTATTTTAGATTTGGCCACTCTACCAGAAATCCCCAAATTCTATTGGAAATTTGAACAACTAGCAAATTCGCAAAAAAAAAAATGTTTGAACGAACAATGTGCAGGCGGGGACGATTCTGAACAGAAGAAATATTATCTCGTCACACAAATCCCAAAGTAGACTTGATTTCTTCTCGAAAAGAAGCGCTTGCAGAACATCCGCAAAAAAAAAAAGATTTGGTAACCTCCAATGAGAGTAGGCTGGGGGAGTCTCGTTACCGTGCGGCGGCGGAGGGTCGGAGAAGCGGCGGCCGTCGCCATCGCCTTCGCCGACGCCGCCAATCGCGGCGGTTGATCGGCCGCGGGTGGCGAACTCCATTGCAACGGCAGACGGGGGCGAGGTTTGCCTAGGGTTTCGGTTGCATTGGAGGGAAGTTTTGGTTTTGGGACGGAGGCTTCGTGGGGAAGGAGCCGCCTCCGACCGATAGACTCGAACGTGGGTTGGTTGCTGAGATTAACTGCAACTGCCATCGGTGGATATGCTACCTGTGGCGCATGCCTCCCGGCCCGTTATTATACCCAAATTCGACACACGGCAGTTCTTGCATGTACTTTTGATTTTTTTTTCGCTTGGAATATTGATCAAACATTTTGAGATTTAGTTTGATATGTTTTTCTACTGGGGAGAGATATTCCACACCATTGTTGCATTTTCACTCAGAAGTGCCTTGGCGGGGCCATGTTCTTACAAACATTCAGCTAAAAAATTCAGAAGGCAGACAAGGGAAGAGAATACAAAGATAACTGAAAAGAAGAAAACAAATACGAAGTACGAAGTAGAGGAAGGAGGGGGGATATTAGCAGTCGGAGTCAACCGAATCCCCTCAAGGCCAAACCATGCCATAAACACCGATGTGTTGACCACGTTGTCGAAGAGCATCGCAGAGTCGAGTCACGTCACATGCACATGCACGAACGAACCAAAGATGCAACCAAAACGCCACCTCGAGAACATTAAGCCTATCACCACACGGGGAACTCTGTTGCGAACCTCAAAACACTGTAGATAGCATGTCACCAAGAGGGTCAAAGGTGAAATACAAGTACACCAGCACAGGCACGCCGAGGAACATCACCGACATGGTCCAAGGGCATCAGATAGCCGACACCGAGTAGCGTCACTGATGTGCCATTTGCGAAGTCGAAGGGTAGTGTGCGATCAATACGAGTGAGACCAGTGTGCTGCAAACGCACTACCAAGGCCTGCCGGGACGTCTGGGAAACTCCTCTTGAGCCACAATGAACACGGCCTACCTGGATCTGAGCCTATCGCTGGCGAAGACGAGAGGCTGAACCGAGATTCCATATCCAACCTGTTTGTCTGGCGTGGAATTAGAAATTTCATTTCAATTGGAGTTCCAGAAAATGGTGATAGTATGTTAAGTCAATTTGTTTCGCTAACCTTGTCTCATTTTTCTAGAAATCATTTCATTTCTGTCAAATGAAATGAAATGAGGGACGCCAACCGAGCTCTATATTTACAGGCACTAAGAGCAATCAGAAACCCACTTTGAAGCATTAAACCATGCAAATGTATGCATCACAGATTTAATTATACATAGTTCATCATAAATCTACCATATAACATATCTATCTAGTGCATTTAAATAAAGCAAACGTTATGATCATATCGCGACTAAGATAATAATCGCTTCAAATGCATAATGGACACAAATCTCTTTCTCGATGACATATCTCTTGATCTTTTGAATCTTCAGCCGAGTTGCATTCATCTTGATCTTGTGATTATGGACGATATCGGCAATATATAACTCCATTTTCATCTCCTGCTTCAAGCTTCTTCACCAGCTTTACCTTTTCGAGATAATAATTCAACTTGGTGTTTTTATCCCGTATACCACAATCAAAAATTAATTCTAGACAACAACGCATAGGTCAAATCAAAACGGCGTAACTTTAGATGAACACGAAATCAAGGTAACCCTAAGATAAATTGTACCATGTCAGATTCTTCAAAGGTGGTGTTCCCGTTGCCGCCGACGGAAACCACAACCATGGTGGACGGCACTATCTATCCACTAAATCAACTAAACTAAACAAAAATAAAAAAATCAACGTAAATCAATCTAATCCACAAATCATCTACACTAAATCAATCTAAATCAACAACACTAAGCAATTATACTCTCTTTTCTTGTTTAAACTAAAATATAGAAAAACTTCTAAAAACATAGCCGTAGTTTGTACAATGGATGGAGCATTTTGACAGAGTTAATAGCATAAACCACCAATTTTGTGGCCAAATTTATCATTTGGTATCACTTCCCCTTTGCGGGACAAAATCCCGCCAGAAAGTTTTAATATATTCGCACAGAACACTAAAACGCATATTCAGCTCGAAGTGACACGAAAACTGATAACATGGACCCACCCGTCAGGTTGATGCAGCTGGTGTGGCACGTGTTGACGGCGTTGTGTAACTTCCGTTAACAGGTCCCGCTTTCGCCGCCCTTTTTCTTCCTCCTCTCCTTTCCGTGGAGTCCAGTCGGCGAGCTCGTTTTTAAGTTCAGGACGCGCGTGAGCTGGGAGTTAGCAGAGTCCTCACCTTTCCATGGATTTCTGATGGGTTTTTGGCAAGCAAAAAAAATTAACGATTTCTGATGGGATTTTGTACTCTAGAGATAGGGACACAGACCAAAGAGGCAAAGACACGCAGCCAGAGACTTCAAGTTCTTCACAAAAGACCGACGCAACCACCGGTATGCGAAATCACAGTTCACCGTGCTGATAACATTTGCAGATTGACATGTCAATCATAGACCAACCCGTGGCACAGGAAGTCAGGAAGCAGGCCACTTCGCCACGAACAACCACTTATGCAACTGTATCCGGAGAGCGGAGACCCAACGGGATGTGCCGCCGAATCGGCCGTCTGCGACATGACCGCGGCATGGGGCGCAGCCCCGGGCCGGAGGAGGCGCCGGGATCTTGGGCACGCTAACAATGGCATGGGCGAAGGAGTGGCGGTAGGTCAGGCTCAACTGAGCTACCGGCCGGAAAGTCAAAGCCCTCTCCTCGGACCGCAGGTTGAAGCCGGGAAGGCGACTATCCGGCGTGGGCGTGCCCAGGGGACCGGACGAAGCACCAGACGAAGTGTCCATGGGTTCACGAGCTGTGACCCGGGAAAGGGTGGGTGGTGGGGTGCCGCGGCCGAGGTGGCCGGTTGGGGTGGAGGGCTAGCTAGTGACATAACATTTTTAGATTTATGTTGATATCAATTAATTGAATCCAAAAAAATACTACCTCGGTTACTATATATATAAGATTTTTTTTACGAAACACATTACAAACGCAAACACTCACATATACGTGTATACACTCACCCCTATGAACGCACACATGCACACCCTACCCCTATGAGTACCTCCGAGAGACTGAGCCGGCGGGTCGAGTCTTGAGATTGACGAAGTCACCACAGACGCCTCGCTATCGACGGGAACGTCGCCTGGCACTGAAAAATATTCCGCCTAAATGAGAAACACCAGTGTCAAACCTGGGTTTCAACTCTGGTGGGATGTGGGTACAACCACCCTCCTAACCATCCTACCACAGATTCTAGCAATTTCAATTGAACTATTAGCATGTTTATATTTAGAAACAAAGTGAGTAAGTATAAGTTACGTGTAATATTTTTTTTTGGCATATCACTAAATACTTTTTATCGGTCAAATTGATGACAAAACAGAAAAGTTTTTGTAAACCATAAAGGAGGGATACTTTTTCACGTAGAACTAATAAAATGGATATGCCTTCCCCAAGGTTATGCACTTATATGCACCTTCCCCAACCCAAAGGTTAGGGCAACTCCAACGCGCCGACCCAAATGGGCCAAAAAATGGTCCGTTTTTCATCCATTTGGGTCGGCAAACGGACAATGGTCCGTCCACGTCGGCCATTTTTTGCCACTGCACCCAACGGGCCGACCCATTTGGTATGTTCCTGTCTATTTTTTTAGACAATAGATTTCATCCAAATTGAATAAATAACATAGTTATACAATCAAATCGAACAAATTATTCATCAAATAGTATTACGACCAAATTGAATAAAACAAATAATTTAGTACAACCAAATTGATCAAGAATGTAGCAACTAGGACTCTTGGTTCCCAAAATGATTCCACATATGATGAACTAAATCTTTTTGAAGTTGTTTGTGAGCTGTCTTATCACGTATCTCTCGATGAAACTCGATCCACCGTGCAAATGTTGTCGATCCAGACTGTCGTGCAACCGTCTCCCCGACAAACTCCCAATCTGTATCATATATGCTATCATCACACTCGTGCAAGATGGTCGTTGACGACAGGTGTTGCGACCAAAACTTCGGCCTCATCGTCGGATGAGTCCGAGAAGGACGATTCACACAACACATTGTTGTAGAAATATTCGTCCGCGCTATCCATGGCGACGATTCGTACCTTGGGAAACGACCGAACACCTCGTGGGCGACCTCGGTCCTGGTGGTGGAGACATTCTCCTTAGGCCGGCGATGGTGACGATGAAGGCGGGAGGTACCGGCGGGGGTTCGTGCGGTCAAGGTGTGGCGGGGGGGGGGGGGGGAGGTGGCGGTGGCGACGATGGGTGGCGCGGGGGTGGGGGACGGGCGAGATGGACTAGGGATGGAGAAGAGAAAGAGGATTGGATCACTGGTGGGCAGGCCAGGGGGTGAAGTGGGGAGGACTCCGTTCGGCGTCCACGCAAACCCGACTCAAATTTGGGCCGGAATTGGGTCGTCACGGACGACAAAACGGACGTCGGTCCGTTTGCGTCGACGCGTTGGGCCGTCGTTTCCACCCAAACGGACGGAAACGGAGCAAAACAGATCAAATGAGTCGGCACGTTGGAGTTGCTCTAATGCACCTTCATCCGTAGTCCTAAGGATGAATCACAATTAAACTACCATCCCAAAGGGCTAAAACTCATCCTAGATAATGCATCTAGGACAAAAAATAACCTGAGTTGTGTTTGTACTTTGGCCGAACAGTTGGTGTGCACATCTCCTGTCGAAGATGATGGTAGTGGTCATCGAATCTCGAGAAGGTCACACATCATGTCCGGGGACACCTCATCCTCCTGAGTGAAGCTATCCGGGATGTGCCACTATGAAGGCGGGACAACATCGGCTACATACACGGTCGAGGTCATGGCCCTTCTTACGAGTGCGGGCATGGCCGTCTGAGCGAACGTGCCAAACACCATCTTCACAGCCTCCTTGTCCGCAGCCTCGTCCTTCTCCGCGTACACGCAGAGGCGCTGATCTTTCCGAGCGAAGGTCTCCGGATTGATCTATGTCTTGTTCTGCTCCAAAGAATCGTATGAGTCGTCCTTCTTCGCCACAAGGTTCGCAAATTTCTTCTCCATGTTTTGAGCGTACGACGAAGCAGGAGTCGATAGATAGGACGGAGGAGGGAGATGGAGAGAGGGGTGGTGGAAAATTTAGGACGGAGAGTCGGAGACGGGAGAGCGCGTTCGATCAAGAGCTATTTGGTCAATTGGGGGATTTGAGGTGGGCCCAACTTGTCAAACCCGACGTGGCAACCATATCCGGATGCGTCTGAGTAATCCCAAATCCGCCCACATATGTGATGGGTATGCGAGTTCGTAGATAGGAGTAATCCCAAATCCGCCCACATATGTGATGGGTATGCGAGTTAGTAGATAGCCCGAACGTTTCGGTTACGTATAGGGAGCCCGGTCGGGTAGATGTTTTTTTCGCCGTTCGGATGTACTGACTTATAGGGGCCGGGTGTGTGCGTGTTGGGGTTGGGTGGGGGGGGGGGGGGGGGGGGGGGGGGGATGCACGAGCATCCATATAACAGCGTTATATGTCAGGATAAATTTAGTGTGGTCAATGTTTTTTTTTGCGTTGATTACTTGATTTATTATTTATTTGAGAATATATAAACAGTCGATCACGTACTAGTGGAAATCGGAGGAAACCGCTGCTTCCCAACAGAGGAAACAAAAAGGAACTACTTATTTCTTGTTTAGCTTACAGTTTAGAAAAAACTTCTAAAACCATTGCAGTAGCTACACTTGGAAGCAGCATTTTGATTTTCACCTGGGATAGGGGCACAAGGGCACATCACAGACCAAAGAGATGGTCAGAGACTTCAAGTTGCTTTTCATTGAAGCTGCTCTTGTACGTAAAGGGTTCTATGGACTTTTCATACATTTGATCCATGCTTGCATTGCCTCACCGACTTTTTCTGTTATCATAAATGGCCAATCATATGCCCGCTTTACAAGCAGTAGAGGTATAAGGCAGGGTTGCCCCCTGTCTCCTTCTCTTTTTGTGCTTGCAGTGAATGAGCTCTCTTTAGCGCTTCAAGAGGCCATGCAGTCCAACCACTTGACAGGTATTACACTTGGTCCAAATTGCCCAAGGATCCACTCTCTCTTATTTGCAGACGATCTTCTAGTTTGTGGTAATGCAGAAGTTCAGGAAGCTACAACCATGGCTGAAATTATTAATCAGTTTTGTCTTGCTTCTGGACAAGTTCCAAACTAGAACAAATCTGCTATTCTTTTCAGCAAAAAAGTCAATCGGCAGGTGAAACAGGATATTAGACAAATATTCCATGTGCCAGACATTGATACAAACACCATCCACCTTGGTCACCCTTTAATATTGCCTGCAAAAGATAGATCTGCTGCTTACAACTTCATCATTGCAAAATTTAAAGCTAAACTAAGTAGCTATGTTGCCGACAAGCTGTCTCATGCAGCTCGGTTGGAGTTAATAAAATCCGTTTTCTCCTCAATTCCTGTCTACTATATGTCAAATATTATTTTCTCAAAAACATTTCTCAGCAAGCTCACAGCCATTATCAGAAGCTTCTGGTGGACAGGTGTTAGAGAAGAAACAAGCGTCAAAAGCCTTTGCCTTAGAGCTTGGGCTGACATTTGCACCCCTAAGCAGGAGGGAGGCCTTGGAATAAGAAACTTGCAGGCAACAAATCAGAGCCTCATTCTTTCCGCTGCTTGGAGACTAGCGAAAGATCCGGGAAGTCAACTTGCGCTCATTCTCAAGTCCAAATATCACCCTGACACTTCAATTTGGAGGGCGCGACCAAATGTGCCTAAATCTGCGTTTTGGTCTGCCATTCTCAAGGTAAAGCCACTTTTATTATCAGCTTCTTTCTACCAGCTCTTTGATGGTAATGTTTCTGTTTGGAGCTCACCGTGGTATTCTGGTTGGGAGTCTATTTATGATAATTTGATTATTCAACCTCAACCTTTTGCATATCCTACTGTAGTTAAAGATTTATGGTTGCCTAATCAAAAGAGTTGGAATGTTCCCCTCATAAATACCTTGTTTACTCCTCAAGCAGCAAATGAAATCACTAAAACTCCTATTGTTCAAGCTTTTGGTCAAGATTTTCTTTGCTGGAAGCTAACCCATACAGGTGAATTTTCAACAAAAAGTGCGTACAAGCATTGCTTCAACAACTTGAGGTTGCCGGAGAATCAAAGACCAAAAGAGGTTACACCACAGGTCAAGAATCTTCTTATACAGGTTTGGCAAAATAAAAGCCTTGCCCCTCGAATCCAAACATTTGCTTGGCGGCTTCTGCGGCGAGCCATACCAACTAGAAAAAGAGCAGGTAGGTTCTCCTCTCATATTCAAAAGAACTGCTCTAGATGTTAGGTCATTGCTTCAACAACTTGAGGTTGCCGGAGAATCAAAGACCAAAAGAGGTTACACCACAGGTCAAGAATCTTCTTATACAGGTTTGGCAAAATAAAAGCCTTGCCCCTCGAATCCAAACATTTGCTTGGCGGCTTCTGCGGCGAGCCATACCAACTAGAAAAAGAGCAGGTAGGTTCTCCTCTCATATTCAAAAGAACTGCTCTAGATGTTAGGTAGAAGAAGACGACATGCATATTTTCTTTCTCTGCCCCTTCGCCAAGGCGGCATGGTTTTGCAAACCATGGTTCATTCGATCTGAGGTATATGCAATGCAGCATCATTCTATTCCTGCGACTATAAATGCTATAATCTCCTCAGGTCACCCCATGGCCACTTTATCCAATATTTATACTTTTCTATGGTGCCTCTGGAAAGCCAGAAATGACTCTGTGTTTGCCAGGAAAAGTCATCAACCACAACAGGTATTTGCAGCAGCAAAAGCTATCATTCGAGGTGCTCAACTGGAGGAAAGACAGACTATCAACGCTTGTCTCGAGACTGATTTGCAAGGCCAAGAAAATGCACCAGGGCGCTCCCAGGAAGCGCCAGCATGTTCTACTGTGATTGCGCCTACCCCGCCACAGGTGGATCGGCAGCATCGGATATTGGCTCCGAGTGTAATGATACTTGATCCCTCGAACATTGCAGGCACTCGGGTCTTCTCAGATGCGGCTTGGAAACAGCAGAATGATCATCTTCCTAGTCCTGCTAGGCTAGGCATCTTCATATATGTCGACGGAAACTGCCATTGCTCACAGTTGTTCATCTCGGCGGTTTCGCCGCCGGTCACTTCTGCTCTTCACGCAGAAGCCTATGGACTGCTTCTCGCGACAAAATTAACAAGTCTTTTTCAGATCCAGGAGGCTAGCTTTTTTACAGATTGCTCTACATTGGTCAAGTCACTGGAGGCGAACGATGTGCTTACGGCTCCCGGCCACTGGGAAGTCAGGCCTCAATTGGCGGCCATCCTAAACAGCAGCAACTTTGATCACAGGAAGGTGCATCATATTTCCAGGTGTTACAATTTTAAGGCACACTTTCAGGCTAGGTTAGCCCAGCAACTTTGATCCCAGGAAGGTGCATCATATTTCCAGGTGTTACAATTTTAAGGCACACTTTGAGGCTAGGTTAGCCCTCAAAATTCAGGATAGGGTATATCACAGATGTCTAACTGCCGTTCCATGAACTCTCTATGTCCCATCAACGCTGCTCTCATGGCTGAGTGTGTTGCTTCGTGCAAGCTACTCTATGTAAAATGTTGTTAATTCAATAAAGTTCCCTATTTTCCAAAAAAAAAAAAAAAGAGAGACTTCAAGTTATTCACAAAAAAACACCCCGATGCAACCGTCGGCATGCGAAATTACAGTTCACCGTGCTGATAACATTTGCAGATTGACATGTCAATCATACACCAACCCAGCAACCTGATCATACACCAACCCGTGGCACGGGAAGCAAGCAAAGTCGCCAAGAACAACCACTGTATCTGTATGCAACTGCGACTCTCATTGGCGTGCCTGAAGATTCTCCCGGTGTTTCTTCCCCCTGAGATGGTCTTGCATCATCTTCTCGCTGTTACACTGCACTTTGCAGAGCTCGCAGAAGGACAACCTTTTCTCGGCCACGAACTTCTTCCTCGGATCTTCAGTACCCATGCGGTCAGAGGCGCGCTTGCTTCCCTCCTTGCCGCAGCCTTCTGTGTGCAAGGCCTGTGTGCTCTCCTGGGGACTCTTGTCAGTGAAATGTTTCCTACGTTCTTTTATGTGCAGGGCTTGCGTGTTCTCCTGGTGACTCATGTTGAATCCAGAGACCCAGTTGGCCTTCTGCGGTTCACTCTTATGCAACTTATTGGGGAGGGCTGGGCGCACCAGCTTCCTATTAAACCGGTGCGCAAAATAAGAAGATTCAGGCGTTGATTTTGCGGTAAGCCCTGCGGCTTCCTGCCGTGACTGCCACGCTGCGAGGATCAACCGGTGTAGCTCACCTGCTTGGTGTCGCGTTAAGTCTTCTTCACTACTCAGGCTCACTTGGCAGAAGGTGCAACTCCATTCTTCACGTGGCTTGTGTCTCTTTGGTGGTGGAGTTTCCACAATCGGTCCCAAAATCTGGTTCCCTTTCACCTCACTGGGCGTGATTTGGGTACTAGCCTGTTCCACAGAAAATTTGTTTTGACTAAAGAGCATTAGTAAAGTAAAGGACTAGTGATCAAGGTGGGTAGGTAAACTTTGGTACCATAGACTGCCTATCAGGTCTTAGAAGTAAAACTGGATTTGGTAAGCTACACAGCTGGATAACTTGCCTAACTGATATAACTGAAACCTTTATTAGTAAAAGTGGCTGCAAGGATTGTGCATCCATTTGATACTTGGTACTACTTCTGTTTGACATCTCCTATAAAGCTAACATATATGGTGATTAGCACAATGTATTAAAAGTGGCTGCAAGGATTGTGCATCCATTTGATTAAGACCAAGACAAAAGTATTTATGAAGCTGTTATATAAGGTTCTTACACTAATTACCATGCTTATTACCTAAAGCATTGCTGAAGAGAACAATTGCAATCAGCCACAGCTTAAATATTGGAAAAATTCCAACAGAAAATCAAAGCAGAAACAAGGACGAAGTTTTTTCTAGAATACGCATAGCATGCGTATCATATAGAAACAAGGACGAAGTAATAGGTGAATCAACTCACCTTGTTGAACACTAGTCTCTTCTGCTCATTAGGTGGGGATTTCTCCTTGCCAGCCTGCCTCTGTTCATCATCGATATGATCTTTGATAGTGGGCTCTGCAGGCATTGGCTGTTCAGTGATCTTTGATAGCTGCACAGCATGTCTGTCCTTCTCTTCTGCTTCATGCTCCTGACCAAGGGCTTCGCACTTTGGCTGTCCCCTTATGTGGATTTCACTCTCCATCTGCTGTACTTCATGGCTGTTCACGTCTGCTTCGTGTTCCTGATCAACGGCTCCATGCTTTACCTGTTCACTTCTCTGGGATTTGGTCTCCATAGCCTGCACCTCATGTCTGACATTCGTGTCTACTTCGTGTTCATGACCAGCTGCTGCACACTTTAGCTGTTCACTCCTTTTGATTTCAAACTCCACTTGCTGCATGGCATGGCTATCCTTTGCTCCTGCTCTACATTCCTGACTAAGGGTTGCATGCTTTGGCTGTTCACTTCTCTGAATTTCACAGTCCATCAGCTGCACGGCATGGGTGTCCTTCGGTCCTGCTTCTGCTTGGTGTTCCTGATGTACGTCTGCACGCTTTAGCTGTTCCCTTCTCTGAATTTCGCTCTGCATTAGCAGCACGACATGTCTGTCCTTCGATCCTGCTTCGTGTTTATGACCAACAGCACTTTGGCTCTCTAGTATCACCTCCTTGCACAGTAATGGCGTTTGTGCTGGTTTGACAACGGCATTAGTTGCAGCTGGCATCAAAGCTTCTTCGACAGCAGCCTGCTTGCTCAATGATGGGCATTGTTCGACGTCAGGAGGCACCGAAGGAACTACTGCCAGTGGCCTGCCGCATTCTTGCTTCTGAGCATTATCGACTGGCCGCGGCTGCAGCACCGGTGACGGCGACCTTTCAACACGTGGGTAAACAGGAGCTACCACTGGCCCAGAGGGGCTCCCGCGCCACCAAGAAGTTTCCTCGCTTGTCCGCGATGTGCGGTACATTGCCTCTTCCCAGGTGGTCATCAACGGCCTGACACACACAGCGCCCCGCCCCGCTAAGCACGCGGTCATGACACGCTCTGTCTCGGCAAGCTCGCACATGATCATATCATGGCGGATGCGCTCCCTGTGGAGCTCCAACAGCAGCTGTTCCCTCCTAAACACCAGTGCCGCCATGTCTACCGATGCCGAGTCAGTGTCTGTGCCTTCACATTGCCAATAGCCGGAAAACATTGTCAGAAAGATCGGTATTACAAAGGCCAAATGGTTCTACTAACCGCATATCATTTTTTTTTCGTGTTTTGTAGCATCAATATAATCAGGAATTGTTTATTATCACAAATTCGTCCTAATTACCATTGTAACTTAGGAAATTTGAGGATTTTGCAAGCTATCTTTTACATGATTTTCCACTCTTAAATCTATTATCCATCGGCCAACTGCTACTTTTAATCCCGGAACTGAACACGATCTGGGAGGATGCAGGATTGAGACTGGGAAGAGCTTAGTGCTTAGGGGTGTGGTGTAGGACGTAGTTGTAAATAATGACAAAGCTTTTGCATTTTCTCGACAACAATAAATCTGAAATTAATAATCTGTCTCTCTAGATTGCGCCACTGTACTAATAAAATCTCACGCTGATCCCAATTTTTTTTTCTTTTGCAATTTTGAACAACTTGCAAATTCGTTAAAAAAATGTACTAGCAATGTACAAGCGGGGACGATTCTCAACAGAACAAACATTCACTCTCGCTGTCTAATATCTCCCTTGTAGAGAAGAACAGTTACAAAACCGGAAGATTTGGTGAGCGCCGATGAGAATGTTGGGTGGGGTGGGGGTGGGGGGCTAGTCACGTTACCATGCGGCGGCGTAGGATCGGGGAAGCGGCGGCCGTCGCCGACGTCGTCAATCGCGGCGGCCGATTGGCCACGGGTGGAGGTCTCCATTGTAACCGCAAACCGGCGTGAGGTTTGGCTAGGGTTTCGTTTGAATTGGAGGGAAGTTTTGGTTTGAGGACGCAGGCGTCGAGGGGAAGGGAAGGAAAGCCTCGTCGACTCGGATAGACTCGAGCCACAGTGCCCAGTTGGGAAAGGTCCCGAAGGATCTGGCTTCTCTCTGATCGGTGGGTGCAAATTTATAGAAAGAACCTCAACTGAAACAGAAATTGTAGTCAGATTCTTGAACTCCTATATAACACCGCCACCGAAGCTTACAAGCCTTTGAGGTGTCGGACATAAAATAAAAAGGAAAAGGTTCAAAACAAACCTTTAACTTATATATATGAAAGACAAATTAAATCCCAAACTTTGAATCCCAAAAATTAGCACACCAAACTTGTCAATCCCAATCTATCCCGGACCTTGTACCTGTTTTCAATGCCAAAAAAAATATAAATTTTATCCACTATCTAAGTTGATCCACCTGGCATTTTTATCTTCTGCCTCCAATTCCTCTCTTTCTGTAAACGAGCTGTCTCGTGTGCTACCTCAGGTTCACCCCACCAGGTACCGATGGCAATGGTTACCCATTACCCGCATACCAGTGAGTTTTTACCTGTTAGGGTGAGGGTTTGGTAAAAAAGTTTTACCCATGGGTAAGTAAATGGTAAAAAGTATGTATCCGATGTGTATTGCAGGTGCGGGCATGGTACACAAAACCCATACCCGCATACCCACATACCCGATTATTTTTATATGTGAAACGTGGGTCTCTTGTAATTCTAAAAAAAAATAATCCCAAAATCTAGTAATACTAACCGCCTCCGACCTCCACGAAGGTCCAATCATAGTCTACGCCGCCCCCTTGTATTTTTTGCTTGTAATTATCGCTCGACCCGCACGCCTTCGTTTCCTCTCCCAAGCCTCCTGAAATTGTAGATCGAATCGATGGCGAGGCGATTTATGTTATCGTCATGTGATGAACTTATTTATGTTGCGGTCATGTGAACATTTACTGTAATCGTTAAATTGTGAACTTCTGGAGCTATTTCGCACTTGTGTTGCTGCAAAGTTTGATCTATATATTGTTATGCTTTTATGCAACTTATGTTGGATTATAATGATGTTATTTTTTCTACACGCATTATGTTATTTTGATATCTATAATATATTGTTGTTATGAACTTTTAATGTTAATTTTTTATGGGTTTACCCGCGGGTTTTCAATATCCACGTGGGCTAAATAAATCGGATCCGTAAGGGCCCCCGACGAGCGCCTCCATGAGCTCCAGGTCGCAAGTGTTGTTGCGCGGCTGCTTGAACTGGTAAAGCTGGTGGTGCGCCTGTTGATTTAGGAGTAAATGGGCATGGCTTGGGCGTCTAATTGATGCTCTGCTCGAGCACCTCCAGTCAATCGATCCACTACAGCTAGCTAGCTAGCTTGTCATGGCCTGATGCTAAGTTTCCTAAGCAATATTTAATCAAGGCGTTGGGTGCAATCCCATCTAGCTAGCTTTGCCGGCCGGATCAAACCAATCACGCGAAATCAACTAATCAAGTGAAAGATCGAGCAGGCTACGCGCGGACGGATTCCGTTCGTGGACATGTACCGGCGCCGCCACGGTGACGCGGGCGTCAGAGGAAACCGGTGTGAATTCCCGCTGTTACGGCCCCGAAATGTCAGTGAGAGAAGGGCGTTAACCTGGCCGGGACTATAATATTCCCAGTGCCCAAACACCTCTAGGGTCTAAAATAGACTGGGAATTGTAAGTTTGCAGTGTCAATTTCCGGAATTTAGAGTTTGAGGTTCCATTTATCTTTTAACTACAAGTTAAGGTTTGTTTTTGACTTTTTCCTAAAAAAAATTGGGTCTCTCAGCAGTGTCCGAAAGGATTTAGACCAGACCAGACAAGAATTTGGATGTCACACACTCTACGCGCGTGGAGGAGAGATCCAAGGGAAAGATTTTCTGTGCCTAAACACATGCGAGTAATATTTTTTAAGTGTCACAATGGACATAGAGGATCTCGTGAGTGGATCCAGTGGCTGCCCTGTTCTTAAACAATGCACCATTTTTTGTGCCTATGCACACCCATGTATCATGTTTTATTATTATTATTTCATGGTCACAAAATATCCCCTGAGTTGAGTGGGCTGGCTATTCTCTCTACTCACGGGATTCTCTGTGGCTATGCACACCTATCTATCATGTTTTTTTATTGTTTTATGGCCACAGAAGGTCTGGTTAGTGAATCAAGTAGGCTGCCATTCTCATCTACTCACCGGATTCTCTATGACTAAGTGTGGCTATGTATCATGATTTTTCACCGGCTACAAAAATAATTTGCATAGAATATCCAATAATCCAACACTTGTCCGACCTGTTTAGGGTGCTGATGTGGGAGGGAAAAACCGCTGGATATGTGTCCGGCACCCTCAAAAAACACCCCGATTGGGAGTGTCGGACACAGTTTAGACACTCTCGGTGGAGATGCTCTTAGCCTCTAGTTCCGGCCGTCTCGGTCATCACCGAATTAGCACAACCACTTGGGGGCAGTAGGAGCCGTGTCATAGCACCAAGGCTGAAACACATCTTGAGGTGCACACATGAGCGGACTGGGATTCGGCGCCGTGCCTGGCAGCTTTACATCCGCCTTTTATATTCCATTTAACGTTTAAGATTAGTCCAAAATTTATACTCGAAATTCATACATTACAGAAAAAATTCTAGTAAGTCGTATGTGATCTGTTGTATAATCTGAGAAAGTTTCGCTCCATGTGTACAAGTGCTTTAGCATTAAATTAAATAGCTCTTCAAAAATTAAACTTAAAAAGCTATTAAATCATAAAATATTGATCCAAATGACATGAAACATTTTCAGAATACACATCTGACCACATACGACTAATTAGAATTTTTCCATTCTTTCTGAAATATTTGAATTTGGAGTACAAATTTTGGGATAAACTCAACCGTTGGATGGTAGATGAAAGGTGGATGTAAGGCCGCCATGCAAGGTGTGACTTGATGTTTGCAAGTCAACGAATCCCGGTCCCAAGAACAAGCAGAGCAAATTGACCACTTGGATGGAGATAGCTGCACTTACTAAAAGAGCATGAGCCAGCCGTCTCCCTCCTCGAAAACGCGTGAAAGATGCCCAACAACACTGGAACAACCGAGCTCGAGGACATGGCCTTATTTTTGGAGATACCTAGCTCCCCCCCCCCCCCCCCCCCCGCCTCAGTAGCTCTTGCCACTGGAATAGCACAACGACGAAGACCAAACACAGGATTGTAGCGCCCCGACCCCGGAATTATGCAGAGAGGCTATGTAATCCACAGGCTATGCTACACAATCGAAGGCCATGGGATTGCCGCTCCCACGCAGCACATCGATCATGCCATAAACACTGGAAGGCATAATAAGGAGATCAAGACTTGTGGAACAACTGGCACATCACAGACTCTACGACACAAAAACCATATAGCAACTCATATCTGAGAAAGATACAAATATTACACCCAAAAGGTCACAGACCCAACAATTCATCATGCGGAAGCGAAGTAGTGTTGTCTAATACAACAAGATCCAAATATGGCCTAAGAGGCCTACACATAAATAATCCCAGCCAGCTTGTTCCACGGTCCCAAGCTGCCACCTGGGAACCCCGAACTATTCGTCGATGTCCAGGAAGAAACCACCTGGCTGGTCGGTGTCGTCCTCCTCTGAAACAAATTAATAAAGGCAGCAAAAATAGACTGAGTACGACGTACTTGCAAGTTTAGTAGGGCGATATATGCCCAATGCTGACGGAGACTCTAAAGCTGTATATGTATTTATTTTGCATAAAGATAGATTTCCTTTTCAAAAGATATAAAAAGACCCATGGCATCGTCTACTCAGAATGTTTTCTAAAAAGGGGTAAGAGAGTAACTTTCATCTTCGGTTCTCGTCAAACCAACTTGTAGCCAACATCATCTCTCATCTCCACCAAAGGCACTCCCTCGAATCACCCTCGAGGAAATGAATCTTTTTAACACACGTTGAGTTGCAACCTTTAGCTGCCAAATTAATTAATTAAGGTTAAGGTTCTCTATGAGCTAATTCGTCTTTCCCAAGATTTGTCCATAACCGTGGACACGGCTTTTCGAAAAGATTTACCCTGCAGGGGTGTACTAATTTACCCACCGGTACCGTCCGGCTCGCCTGAATAGCTCTCTTCCGGGGAAAGCTGGCAAGTGGGTGTGGTTAAACCTTTATCTCGCATGAGACTATCCAAGAGTCATCTGTGGCCACAGGACAGGTTCAGTGCCTATTTCAACACCCTGCCCCATGGCCACGTCCTAAACACCACCGTCCTCATCATTCCTTTTTCCACCCACACACTCACACGCAAATGGAAATAGCGAACTAGAGGACCCTTGGATACGCCCGTACAAGTTATTTAGTTAAAGGGGATTCCATATGTCCCCACTGTTAGAAGCACGCTCGGTTCTTGGTTCTAGCTAAAAGCACACTCAGCCTAGGCGGCAAGAATGAGGCAAAACACCATCCCGATGGCAACTCATCCAAGCCTTTTAGCAAATTAATTAAGTACCAAGTATCCACCATGTCCGAACATTCCATCAACAACATCATTATGGAATTTAACCTACGGACATAAATAGCAATTGACTAAGCATGGCTAAGCATATAAGTACACCAATATAACTTTGTTCCCGTCCAATACATCAAGCATAGGGTTCATAGGAGGGGAAGCATGTGATGGTTCGGGGAAAAACATGCAATCATAGGATAGTCTAATATTGCCCAAAAATTGACATTGGATTCACATGCAATATTATGGTGGATAAAATAGGTTTATAAAATAATAGGATGCTAGATGCCAAGAAGGTTAGGTTATCTCTTGCCTTGCTGTCGGGGTGTGTAGTACAACTCGTCGATGTAGGTAGGGGTGACTTCAACTCCGAAATCTATCGATACCCAAGCAAGAATAGAAGAACAAAATAAATCACACGAAGACAAGGTGCGATGCACAATTACATGATGACATGACAAGTTTATGCAAAGATATCATTATATAATTTAAATATGAAAATTAAATGAAGAGCCAAATAATTAGTGCAATTATTTGGAAGCAACCCCATATTTAACTTAATGACCACATTGTTCATACATTTGTTAAATTATTACATTATTAGAGAAGTGGCTCAAATATGCATGAACATGATATGAATGTATAGGGTTTGTCCTTCCGATCATTTTGGTACCTTATTTGTAATTTTCTAAGTACCGAAGAATAAATAGTGAATTGCATAATTATTCAAATTTAATTCTTTTAATCATTTAAAGTATAACAACAAATAAATATTTGTGATCATGATGTGATATTAGCATGGTTGGATAGTAATTGAAGCACTGATCACATTGATATTATATTCTCAATTTTTGGTTAATTATTTAACGAATTATGAATTTTTCCAAATTAGGTATTATTTATACCATTTTAGGAATTCTTAAATAAACAGCAATATTATAAAATCAAAAGACCATTTCAAAGATTCTAACATTTAGGGTTTGTTTTTCTGAACATTTTGGTATTTGATTTGTCAAATTTGGATCATTATGTAAAAAGATATTAATTGTTTTAATTAATTTTAATTTCCGAAAAGGAAATGCCAAAACCCAGACAGGCCAGCCTCCGAGCCGGCCAGGCCGGGCTCAAGGCTGGGGGGCAACCCGAAGAGGCCGGCCTTTGGCCAGCCAGGCTGGGATCCAAGGCCGGGCAACCACCCGAGGGGTTCGGCCTTTTGGCCGGCCCAGGCCGGGAGCCCAGGCCACGGTGGCGGTCAGTTCAGCGACAGGTTGGCTGCCACGTCGGTGGACCCGGCAGCTCGCCGGGGCGGCGACGCGGGCATGCACGGCGGCGACGCTACGGTGGCGGTTCGGACAAACGGATACCATCTACGAGATCTACTCAGCGAGGAGACCCTGGTGGCGGTAGCCCGTGACCAAATGGTCACCGGAGGAGCTCCGGTGACGACTCCGCGCGGCGGTGGACGACGGCTCTCGGTGGAGTCTAGATACGGAGGGGGAGGGAGAGGGAGACTATGTCTCGGAGGGGGCCCGGCTCACCCTGGGTAAGATGGCGCGGACGGCGAGGTCGGGGATGGCCGGACGGCGACGCGAGCTTGATCGACGGCGGCGACCCGAGGCGGAAGGGAACGGCGGCGCTCTTGCGGTAGAGAGCGCCCCGGCTCGATTCAACTGGCGGGGAGGGTTTGGACGACGCGGCGAAGGCGATGGCGGCATTGGCTTGATCCAGGGCCGCCAGAATCGACGGCTTCCGTGACGATGGCGGCGGCGGCGACAGAAGCTCGGAGACACCTAGGGTTAGGATTTCCGGGTGCTGGGGGTAAGGAGAGGGAGCAGTTGAGGGGGAACAGGGAGGCAGGGAGCAGAGGCGCGTCGGGGGGCCTCCCTATCCACCCGGGAGCAGGTGGCGCGGCGCGATCGGCAGCGCAGCATGGCGCCAGTGCCGGAAGGCACTGTAGAGAAGAGGACGTTTTCCGGAAACCCCCCCCCTCGGTTCTATTTATTTTATTTACAACGAGGTCCAACAGAAACTTAAGCGATTTAAAAGGGGCTCTTACACATTTTTATAAAATCTACAAAAATTCATAAAGCCTTCCCTTGATAGGAAGAAGCTTCACAAAAAGTTTGGCTTCAAAATAAAATGTTTAATTTCAGATTTATTCATATTGTTGCAATATGGTCATTTTTGACAAATTGCAAAATGCATTTATTTGAAGCACTTAATTATTTCCAAAAATAATGAAATTAATCATGGAGGCTCCTAGTATGAAAATGAAGCTCCCCATGATTTTAGTTTGAATTTTTGAAATGTTTAACTTTGTTTCAAAAATAGAATTTGATTTGAACCAAATTGAATTCTCAAATTTATTTATTTGCTTGTTAAGAATTTAGCCCTTGACAATTATTTATAAAATATATCCTTGAGCTTCCTGGACAAATTGGAGACTCGAGAACAATTGGTTTTGCCAAATTGAGTAAAGTCTTTGGTTTGAAAGTTTGGGAAGGTTTTGTTTCCCTTTTTATTGTTTTCCAATTGTTGCTTTATTCAACTTAAGCAATTTAAATAAGTATGCCATGATGCAATGCAAAGCAAAAAGTGAAAATTTGGCCCATATTTTAGGGTACCAAACTGGGGCTGTTACAAGGATGCACCAGATCTGGCTAGCGGGATCCAGCGGCCTACTCCTGAAAGAACAAACGATGTCCCGGATGTCGCCCAGAGGGGGGGGTGAATAGGCGATAAAAACTTTTCCGGTTAAAGGCTTGATAAATGCGGAATAAAACTAGGTATTTAAATTAACAAGCCAACAACCTAATTACTAGGCTCACCTATGTGCACCAACAACTTATGTTAAGCAATTTAACAACTCGAGGATGGCAAGAAATATAACTTCAAGCACGAAGGCTATCACAATGTAAATTGCATAAGTAAAAGCTCGGGTATAGGAATAACCGAGGCACGCGGAGACGAGGATGTATTCCCGAGTTCCTCCTTGTTAAGGGAGTACGTCTCGTTGGAGGGGTGTGAGCTCGCCACAAAAGGCATACTCAAGATGCCACAAAGGCCTCACCCTATTCTCCGATGAACCTCACCCAAGGGATTGGTTCACCTTCCACTATCGGAATCCTTCGAGGCGGATTCCGGAGCCCTTTTACAACTTCTCTTGGGGCACACACCCACAACTCAATTGGGGGCTCCCAAATTCGTGCCGAAGCTTCACAACCGAAGTCTTCGCGGCACCTCCAAACCGTCTAGGGTACACGATGCACCCAAGAGGCAACAAGCTCTTGGGAATACAATGCACCCAAGAGTAACAAGCTTCTCAACCTTCAACTTCACGTATCACCGTGGAGAGAGCAACCCGATGCAACTAATGCAAAAGGCAAGAGCACACAAAGTGGTCAAATCCTTCACTCCCAAATTCCAACCAAAGCAACTAATGCTATGGAGGGAATAAGAGAGGAAGAATAAAGGGGATGAACACAAAGCAACCCCAAATCTAGATCCACTAGGTTCCCCTCACTTAGAGGAGATTTTGATCGGTGGAATGGTAGATCTAGATCTCCTCTCTCGAATCCCTAAATTTGGGCAAGAATCATCGGAGGGATTGAGAGGAATCAAAACTTTGGAGGTCAACAATGGAGAAGTTAGAGAAGCTCCAAAACTTGTAAACCATTGGGAAAGATGACCCCTTAAATAGGTCTCCAACTTTTCCAACCGTTGGGGGCAGTTTTTCCTGCGCGGGCTGGAAGTTCCGGCATTTACCCCGAAATTTCCGGACCCCCCGGAGCGACCCGGACGCCCTGGGAAGCTCTCTGGACATGGTCCGGAACTTTGGGCCGGAAATTTGGCCGGAAATATCCGGGGGGCCGGAACTTCCACCCCTGTGAAAACTGCAGAAAGTGCAAAATGAAAACGGGCATATTTTTTGTATCCGGACTCCATTTTCGATGATCTCGGGCTCGTTGGAATCATATCAACGATCTCTACAAAAATATACAGAGAAACATCATAGTCCAACAAGGGAGGATAAAACAAAATGGAGAAAGGTAAAACCTCTCTATAAAAGACGAACCGATAAACCTCCAAAACCAAAAACAAACAAGTTTTTCATCAAGACTCTGTTTTCTATGATCTTGGTCTCGTTGGACTCGCAACGAAAAGCTCTACAAGATCATGCAGAGAAACATCATTATACATCATGATATAATAAAAGCAAATGGGGAAAGGTAAAAGCTCATTTTCGCAAACCGAAAAAAGCCAAATCTTTTACAAATGAAGTCCGAATGAAATAAAACCAATTTTGTTGGAAAGAGGACGACAAATGCTACCTTTGAAAAAGGCAAACAAGCAAAGGATATTTTGCAAAGAAATGGAAGATATAAATCTTCCGTACGGATGAACCGGCAAAATCTCCAATACCGAAACCGCAATAGAAGACGCATATGAAAATCGTTTTCGGTGAACTTAGCTTTGTCATGACAAGCACGACAAGCACCAAGACCACACCACGATAAGAGACAAATAAGAACCAATAAAGATGATTGCATGGATGCAAAGGTTTGTGCTCTTTACGATGATATGATCACGATACTCGGCCGAGAGCCCCTCTTGATAGTACGGTTATCTATCCTATAATCCGGTCTCTCACTAAACAACATGAGACCGGTAAAATAGAAACTCTATCAAGATCATACCTTTGCCTTGCGCATTAATCCACTTGAGGTCGATGAAGACGATCTTCATCCCCTCAAGACGAACCACCTTCCTCGATTGCGCTTCGGTGAAGATTCACATGTTGCTCCCCCATACACCAAGATGGGAGAGGCACCTCTTCGGCATATCTTCACATGGACTAGAGTGTTGACCAACACGCACTTAGCCTTGATCAACACTAACTCTTCTTCCCTTAGCCTTGTCTCCAACAAATGGAGATCAAGCAAAGCAAATAGACACACCTACAAGTAGCTCAATACAAACATTAGTCCATAAAGATTGTCATTAATTACCAAAACCATGCATGGGGGCAACCATGAACTTTCAACTCCTAGACACCAAAGTGACATGAGACCAAAACCTACTATATACACTACTGATTCTGGCACCTCCTTCTCCATCTCGAGCCATCAATGCCGACGAAAGAGACTTCGGTTTGGTCTGGAGTTACTGATGAGACTCTGAATGGACTATAACACGAGAGAGAAACTGTCCATGTAGATTGGGCCTCATCTAGTGTTGTTGGATGTTCTCCCAGCCCGTGAGAGTATATCCACCGACGCCATACGACAATGTGTCTGTCACCTAATTCTAGGGGTTGGCTATTCTCCCAGCCCGTTAGGGCACCTCCACCAGCACCCTCCGATAATGTATCTGACACCTAATTCTAAACAAAATGTGTCTGATATCTTCTAAAATTGTCCGCTATTAGGGCGGCCGGGCACATGTGCGCCCCTATGGGGACGATTTCCTCCAATAGCAAAACAGCCGGCCGTATTCAAATTTTGACTATTTCAACGATATGTTCATATGTTATGTAAATAAGGTACACTAGATTGTCTAGTAGTTTTTAACACCTAATTTAGTTCAACATTAATTTAAACATAAACAATAATACAACAATAAAAAATAAAAAATCAGAAAGTTCTATAAAACAATATGAACACAAAACTATTAGTTTCCTTTGATCACCCACAAATGCTCGATTCGATCATCTTATAGTTGTCGATGAATATCTTCATCACGAATTTCCTGATGCATGAAAAGAAATTAAACAAACTCGATCGGTATGACCTGATGTGGCTCGACAAGATGGTGTTGGTAGTCAAACGAGCATCAAGCTCAATATCCACGATCATGTTGTACATAATAAAACAAGCATTCGTGATCTCGAACATCTAATCTGGTGACCAGGTATGAGACAATAGAAAAATGAGGTTGGAGTACACCAATGAACCGCTCCACATCCTTCTCATAACTCTCTTGTGGACCAACAGAGTGTGATTCTTTGTTACCTACATTGTTGGAGATTGTCTTTGCACACCAATTGACCATTCCACATCCTTCGTTTGGAATCTCAGTCATACTACACAAGTACTATTCTCATGAAGATTAGAGTTTGTAGCCGGGAATTCACGATGGCGTCTGAGGTCATATGTTCTCGTAGATTAGAAAGAAAAAAAGTGAAGCATGTCAGAAAAGTGGCGAGAGGTATATGAAAGTGTTCCGCATACGCTGAAAGTTCCGTGAAGAAATGACGTTTGTGGTGCTCTGTGCAAAAAAAAAGTGGCTAACATGGGATCTAAAAGAATATATTTTAGAGCACTGATTTTGTTTTTTTACACAAAGCATCACAAATATCATATCATCATGAAAGTTTGCACGTATGTAGAATACACCATATATGTGTTACCATTTTTCAAAGAAATTGGATTTATTTTACTATATGTTTGGAATTTTCTACTCAGCCATCAACATGTGAACTCATGTAACCAAAACTTTGTAGCGTGGAGTAGACATCCCGACATTCTGATAGTTCAACCTTTTTACTTGTATAAGTGCACGGCTGAATCTGCTTCAATGGAAAGGCCCGCCAAATTCTGCCAGTTATTATTATTATTATTATTATTATTATATAATTGAAATTTGACAGGATTCACTATCTTCTCTACTATAAAATTGCAATAGGTGATGGTTCAACGATAAGTCGCGATATGTCAACCGTTGGATTAAACTTTTCCCGATCTGAGGTAGCACGAGAGAATCAAAGAAAAATGTCCACCTATCCAAGTTTTATCCAAATCCAACACGTACTCCTGTCTATGGCAGTAAAATAGGAAACCTAGACATGTACGTACCACGCACTAGCTCTTTTTTCCCTGCACGTGACCCGTATCGATTCCAAGTAAAAATATGTAACCGAGCCATATACGTACACACTCTAGCTTTTCCATGTATATCGGTTTGATTATATGCATGTGATATTCTTCCGAAGTATTTTTTTCAATCAAAAATAGGATGAGCGTGACCTTTGCACCTGATACATCCAGGTTGAAGTTGTCCGTGTATTTTTTTCAATCATTTTTTTTGTTATGACGCATAATTAAATGTGCTAATAATTAAATAGACCTGCCTAATTATCATTTCCTAACTAATCTCTTCACATGAAACAAAAAATGCATCCAAATAAACCTTTCATGGCCACCGATGTTGACAATTACATCCTTGTGTAACGCCACCACTACAGCTGGTCACAATAATTTCCTTGGAATACATTATACTACTCATCTGATCCGTATTAACTGTCACAAGCGCTATAATAATTTGTGCTACCGCTGCACATTTTCAGCGACAGTTAATTTGGACCGGAGGGAGTACAAAATATTTATTATGTGTGTAAAATTTCACTTCTCATGATTATAAAGAATGACAAAGATGGGGGGAGATATATCAGCAATGCGTGGGCACTTAGCTATATTCATTTATAAGGTTAGATTCGTAATAGTTCATCCGGGCATCCGTACTACCATACAACACTTCATCCTTCGTATATAAAAACGGAACACTCCACGTGTCATTTCGTTGTCGTCTCGCTAATATCCCCGAGGCCCCGCTTGGATGGTCGTAATCCGGCCATAAAGTGGAGTATTAGGCCCCGCTTGGGAATCTGTTTTATTTTCCCTCTCGGCCGTTTCCGAGCATAAATTATACGGACCTCGGTAGCTCCGTAATTTTTCCCGACAGAATACGGCGCTGAAACGGCCATCCAAGCGGGCCCTTAGTGTGCGCTGAAAAAAAAAAACGGTTGTGGTCAGTAACCCCACTTGGATGCGAGTTTAAATTTTCCCTTCCGTCTCGTTTCCGCCCGGAAGACGTGGAGATTTCTACGGACCTGCCATCCTCCGTGAAAAATTCCATCGTATTCTTGTGCACGGCCATATACAGGCGTAAAGTAAAACGACGCTACAAATAAACCAACAGCCAAGTGGGGCCTGAGTAGTACTCTACGTGAAATCCCTTTGTCTGATTGTAGTGCGAATCAAATATGACATGAACATGACAAAGCTCTAGACAAAAAAGTTTGACGTGAAAATGTCTTAATTTGGTGGTATAAGAAAGCCCTGTTTTTGTTGATCATTTGCATTTAGTAAAATAAACTCGAATTGTTTTTACTAAATACATGGGTGAATATGTGATCTACCTGTAACAACGCACGGGTATTTTGCTAGTATACATAAGCATCGAAACGCACCTGCAAATTACACGTCTCATCTACGTGACGGTATGCAGCCCGTTTTGTTTTCTTTAGCACGGTGTCCCCTCTCAGCCACAACGACTTGTAGACATCACTACATGGCGGCTGCCATCTCCTCGAAGAAGAGCTCCTTGAACCGCGCCATGCAGTCGGGCTCCAGCGCCACGGCCACCGCGACGTCGCCGGCCTTGCCGGGGCAGCTCATGAGGTACACGAACCCAGCGTAGTACATGAGGGCCGGCGCCAGCAGCGCCGGCTCGCCCCACCCGAAGTCCGCGTCGTGCGACGGCATCCCCATCCAGCTGATCACCCGCAGGTCCGTCCTCGGCAGGCCGCCGCCCCTGGCCATCTCCGCCGTCTCAAGGTGGTCCACCACCGACCTGGCATACCCGTCTCCCTGCGCCGTCGCCGCCCTGAGCCTCCGCGCGCCGAAGCCAAGCCCGTTGGCGGCGGCGAGGAGGTCGCCGACCCTGGCGGACGCCGACGTGCGCACCACCGCGTTGCCGAAGTAGGCGTCTGGGAGCGGCGGGGCGAGGCGGGCGCGCATGTCGACCATGGTGTAAAGCCGGGACTGGGCGTCGTCGGGCAGGGCGCGCGCCGAGCACGCGCAGCGCCAGACGTGGGACACCAGCGCGCGGAACGTGGACACGCGGGGCGCGCCGGCGCGCGCGCGCAGCGCCGCGGCCTGCGTGCCGGTCACGTGGAGGATCGCGCTGGCGTAGTCTGGGGACTTGGCGCCGGTAGCGGCCGGAGCGGGTGAGACGGCGGCGGTGCTGAGGCGATACTCGCGGCTGTGGTCGAAGAGCACGGCCGGCGGGGAGCGTGCGCGGAGGGAGGTCCGGTCGAGGGACGGGGGCACGACGGCGCTGGCGTCGTCCCCTCGGGCGATGCTGGCCCAGGTCTGGATGAAGTGGAAGGCGCTGCGGCCGTCGATGACGAAGTGGTGCATGGCCGTGCCCAGCGCCACGCCGCCGTACCGGAAGAAGGTCACCTGCATATGCCGACACGTCCTTTGTTAATTACCAACGGGTTAATTAACCAGCCTTTTACTAGTGATCTGAAGTATGAATACGAGGGGCTTATGTATGAATGTTTGGAGTTGACTGCAAGGTTAACACGTCACCCGTTCGACACACAGCCACTGTTGTGGTTGGTGCGCTTGACCTTGACCATGCATCAAAGAAAATGATGTTCATTCCATTCTTTGTATAGTTTATTATTAAATCATGATCCGTTGGGTTAGTTGGACTAACACACTAGTGCAAATTTCCATGCACGTACGGAAAAACAAGAGATGACAATCCATGCATCAAAACCTGAAGCATGAGCAACGGAGCGTCGGCGCCGGCGTGGTCGTACGGCGGCACGAACAGGTCACACATGGCCTTGGACGGCGCGAAGCCGGCCTCGAAGTCGTCGAGCGCGGCCTCAGAGCGCGCGACGACGAAGAGCGCGCCCTCGGCGTTGCAGTCGATCTCGGCCCGGCCGTCACGCGCCACGCCGAGGCGGCCGGCGAAGGGGTGGAACGGGACCAGCGCCCCGGCCAGCGCCGCCCTGAGGACGCCGGCGTCGAAGAAGGGCTCCGGGCGATCATTTCCGCCGCTGGGGGCACGGAAGAAGTAGACCGTCGGGGAGTAGCCGTTCCTGGCGCCGAGGTCGAGGTTGGAGAGCCAGAGCGCCCCCCGCGGGGTGGGCTCGCTCGGCACGACCAGCTCGGACGTCACCACCTCGACGGCCATTGATATCGATGTATTTTACGTACGTGGCTGGGCTAGTGCAGTGTGTGCTGCGGAAGTGCGGATCCGTGTACGTGCAACGACTCCATGGACGGGTTCTGGGTTTTATAGGCGTCGAGCAAGGTGGGTTTGGTGAGGGGTTTTCCAGCTTTTTCATTGGGACGACGCACCGATCTGGTACCTGTGATCGACGTGTACATTCTGATCGGTGTACATAATCTGATTGTTAGATGTACTGCGACTGGATTAATTAGGCTAGCTGGGGTTCACGTCACATACCCAGGCCCTTGAAACTTCACATATGGAAATTGTACACGAGGGAGTTCCTGGAAGAAATGCATTAGACTGGGACAGGTGTCGGGTCTGCCAGGAACGCAGGTTGGTTAGTTGCCCTGATTGGTCATGTAGGTCTGCATCGCTATGTCTCCGACGAGGATAGATCGATGAACGTAACAGCGTTGATTTACGGCCGGCCGGTCGATCGATCGGGTGCCGTGCTTTTCTTCATCGATCGATTTTTTCTTTCCCACTGGGGCTGGCAATTCGATCCGGGACCTGCAGAGGGCTGGTTCACCAACCCCTCGAGACCTCTAATCTGCGCAGTGATCGATCGTCAGCAGCAGCGGTCGCTCAATCGGTGGTGGCGACACTAACCAATCCTCTTCTTCTTCCTCCTTGGGTAGATAGATTCGATCAGTCCCATCTCCTGCTCCTCGTCGTTGACGTAGTGGCGCAGGTACGTGTTATCCCCATGACCGCGCGCGTGCATGTCACGCTCGGGGAGTCGGGGTCACTCATCGATCTGCACCAAACCTAGGAGAAAACTGAAAACAGTCGATTCTTTGAGCGGCCCGGCTGGCCCTCCCGAGGAGTAGGCTCGTTTCCGACGGGGAGAAGAGTCCTGAGTTCAAAAAACTAGCTGCACCTGCCACCGCCGGACCAATAAATACCGGCGGCTGAGAGCGCGACGTCGATCGGATGAATGGGGAAAGTAGGAAGCAAAGCCAAGAGAAAGTTTAAGGTACACCTAAAGCAAAATGAGCCGTTAATTACCTCAGATAGTCAGATCCAATGGCTAACAATACTATTACATCGCAGTGTAATAAGTCAATGGGGGTCATCTCTCTATATTTTGTCTATTGCAATTGGGTCATTATATTCTCTGTAAATAAGCATTGGCTAGTAGTACTAATTAGTGGACAATTTACAGTTTTCATTGGGGTTAGCTGACCCCAATCCCCTCAAGGCAGCTCCATCCCTGCTTTATGCTAGTTATTATACACAAGGAAACAGATAAAATATCATCAAAAGCACAAGGCAAGACATGATAACGGTAATTAGTACCGAATAGTCCCTTTGGAACCAAGGTGCCACGTAGCTCTCTTTTTTGAAACATTGAAAACCTCAGTTTTAGAACTAAAAAAAAAATAAAAAAATTGTATATGAATACAAATAATTGTCTAGTGTCTACATACTAAATCTTATCGCCATACATTTTGGACGTGATCTAGACAAGAAAAGACAAATGCAATGAGCAGAAATGAGTTTTTTTATTTCTTTTTATAGCTATGATTTTCTCTTTTTGCGTAGAGGAAACCATAAACTATTATTCAACAAACTTTACAAATATGTAGAGTCTACATAGACGTATACACAAAAGCTTTTTCTGAAACTTACAAATGCCATTTTGAATATTTCATAATAAAGATCGCCTTTGCACCCGAGAGCCATATCACCGCACTCTACTTATTACTCTTTTGAGAACTAGGCAGAGGCCTAGTGGCAAGGATCACAATGGTGCACCCTGCGCTAGCCAGGGTACGAATACCATCGGGAGCGAATATTGGCATCTCACCCGGGTGGGATTCTTCTATTAAAATATGCCCTGGGTACTAGTGCCCATGATTCTTGTTTTTTTTAAATTAATACTCGTTATATATTCCAATTAAGAGTCTTGTACAAGTTGTGAATTCTATTATCATGCAAAAATGTTTATTTTGTTATTTGTTGTGTGCTTGTTGTACACCACTACCGTTTAACTAGTTTTTAACTTGCACCGGCTAAAATTTGTAGTACGGTACTGAACGTCGAGTCAATGTGTGGACATAATTCAACTCCTAGGGGAAAAGAGGCAGTATGGACATGTAAACTCCGCTGTGCACTCTGCCAGTTCATAGGTCATGTAGTGGCTGCCATTTGTGTCCACCATCTCCTCAACTACAGTGGCAAACCTCTAAGAGATGTTGGCTGCCATGCTCGCCACACTGAAAATCAGTGCATCCATACACATCTCAAATGTTCTGCCGCCGATATATTCACCTGAGATGACTAACTGATCACAATGTCCAAATTGTTTCCACAGAAACCAAGTGTCAGGAGAGTTCACATACATGATACACCCTACCGGTGCTTCATATGGGTCAAGGGGGGCAAGTGCCCCCCCCCCCCCCCCACACACACACACACTTTTTACAACCATATAAGATTGATAGTGATGTTTAGAGTATTTCAGTTGATTGCTATGGGACTCGGGCGGTGCTACCGATATATTGACCTCAGATGACCAACTAATCATCGTGCTAGAGCTGAAGAGTGCAGCACTTGTAAGCAATTAACACTTCCTTGCCGAGCCTGCAAGTAGCTTTTGCATCATGGACATTCTTATCGATGCATGTGCTTCAATGGCACCATCTATATATATCAACTCGGCACTGAGCCGGAGCATACCTGTCAGAAAGTTGTGTAACGCCCCAAGATCGGTACTATGCAGACTTGAGCGTTCCAGCCAAATCCGCATAATAACGATCCCAAAGGACGCCCACCAGGCATAACGTGCACGTCGCAACACACACGTTATGCGGGTGGAATTGTGATAACATTACAACAGTTCTCGATGGAACCCACAAAAGAACATATATACAACAACGACTCACCGAGTCAAGAGCAAAGATACAATACAAAGATCCAAAATAACAACGGAAGCGGGTAGCGTCCGGCTACAGACAAGAAACAAATTGGACTAAGAGTCCTGAAGATAAACGAAGGCACCATATCCCTGCCCAGGCCAAGCCGGAGGGATTCCCAAGCTAACGTCGTCAGACTTCAAACCTGTCGGCTGCATTGGAATAGCAGCCCCGAAGGGGTCAGTACTATAAACAGTACTGGCAAGTAATACTCACAAGATATCAAAGCTGGAATTCTGGGGGAAGAGGGTTAGCGATTGAGGCGGCGGCAAGCAGCACTAACAACTTATAGACACACGCTACAACTTTCGTCTAAAGAGACAAGATAAGAGAGCGCAAAAGGAACCAACTAAACTACTCACCACATCAAAAACCCACCCAAGTATTACTCACTCGATCAACCACCCGCGAGGAAGCAATCAGGGCAACTCACACGGTTGACAAATTTTATGAGTTATTTATTCAAGTGATCTATCATACTAGTCAAGTTATAATCATTAGGTGCAAGTTGTCTATGATCTTTTTAGCCAGCGCATTTCACCAAGTCGTCCATAACCGCGGACACGGCTTTTCGAAAAGATTTCACCCTGCAGGGATGCACCAATGAACCCACACGCATCGAAACACTCGCTTAGAGGTGTACCGGTGGAGCGTTCGACGCAATACTTCCCTTCTCTACAAACAAGTCCAGGGAGCCACCCTAGCTAAGTCTGATCCACCTTGAGAGTCCGGCCGAAGCTTCGAGGTGGGCCTAACCGTTGCGTGCGCGGCTTCGGGAGGAACACTCATACGATTGCCCTCCGTCCACATTCGATAAACGACCAGGCAGCAAGACCTACTGAAACACCTGAACTACTTGTGGCATCTGGACAGGTTTGAGGATCCGGTAATAGATTGCGGGGAGGCCCATAGAACTCCCACATGTGGTTAGTGCGCTCAGTCTTAGATCAGCGGAAAAGAACTCGGGTCCTAGGCGACACTAGCAGAACAAAACGCCACGATTGGCCTTCCGCCGGTGCCTTATCTTTATTAAATTATTCCCATTGCAACAGAAAATAAAGATTACCATTTAAGTTGAGCCTAGCTACCATATTAAAATAAGACTAGATAAAGAGATAACAGGACTCAAGCAAAGCACCTAAGCATGGACTAGGACTCGCAAGGCCAACAAGGTAAACAAACAACATGTTAATAGGATGTGGGGGTGTGGCTATATCATGGTTGCAAGGTAAACATGCATATAGGATCGAGAAACAAGCATCGTGACATAAGGCTAGCAAGGAACAAAAGATAGGACGAGTAAGAGATAGAAAATAAGCAAAGATAGCAAGGGAGTATCACTTGCCTGCAATCCGGTAGAGGTAGCAGAACCTGTCGTTGCTCACATCAACTCAACGTCCTATTCCCAAAGAAGCAACAAACACTGGAAGCCCAAAAGATGCATTTTACTACTACGACAAAAGAACCGGCATGCTGATGCAATGCATGCATGACATGGCAAAACATGAGAAGATGCAATTAAGCCAAATTAAACGGAACCGAGATTCCGACATTTAATTATAAGGTTCAAGTTATTTTTCTAACCATGAAAATTAAATGTTGATTAACAGGTCTAACAATGCATTGGTGAGCTACACAAAATTAAATTGAACGGGGACATTAATTATATTTATTCCCTTCACATTCCATATTTAATTATTTAGGTGAAATGCAAAACACAACTAAAGAATAAACTATATGATGCAAACATGAGCACAGATGGCATATTCAAATTCTACACATTTTTCTGAACAACTTTCATATATTATACTTTGCAATTTGAACTTGGGTTGTCCGGGAGGTGGAGCAGGGAGCAAAGCCACTGGGCTGGATTCGGGCTTGTCACAGATATAGGCTCGGGATGTAAAAGGAGCAAACAGGGCGCTGTTAACTGAATGCAGATTGCAAAGTTCAGACTTTGGACAGGAGATGGACGACGGCACTGATCTGCAGCGGATCGGCTGGTGATTGCTGCGCACGATTCGGTAGCCGAGGGTGCAGCGGGGTGCTGGGTGTGCGCAAGAGCGTGTGCGTGTGGTCAAGGAGGGCAGGCAGTGTGTGTGCAGGTACGGGAGCACAGAGCTTGGACGAGCTCGTCCATGGCGGGAGCAGGCGTGGGTCAGACTTTGTGGCAGCGGAAAAGAGCGGGAAGGAGGGGGATTTTGTCGGGAATCGGAAGGGCAGCTCATCGGGGTGATGCATGTGTAGTCGTTCGTGCTTGAGGTCGACCACGGCGGCGGGAAGTTGAGGAAGACGACGGCGGCCATACTGAAGACGAGGAAGCGGCGATCGTTCTGGGGCTCATCTAGGTCCTGCTTGATGTCGAGGAGGAAGATGGAGTCGCGGCGCTTCTTCTCCGCCTCTCATCTTGGCGCGGGGACGGCCATGGCGTCGGGGCGGCGCAGCTTACGCCGGTGTCTCTCTCGGTGCGGTGGAGAAGAAGAAAGGAGGGAGAGGGAAAGGGCGGCGCTAGGGAAAGAAGGAGGGAGGAGATCGAGGTGGAGGGAGCTCGGGAGAGGAGCACGCGTGCGGGTGCAGGGTGCGCGCGGGTGAGGGAGGAAGAAGGAGCTCGAGAGGAGAGGAAGAAAAAAGGAGAGAGAGGGAGGAGAGGGGGAAAGGTCCAGGGACCCAGAAGTAAAAGAAAAAGGATCTAGATGCAGGTGGAAGGACCTGAAAAGGAAAAGAGGAGAAGGGAGGAGGGTGGCTGCAAAAGGCAGGGGTAGGAGGAAAAGAGCTAGGGCAGGAATTAGGGTTTTGGAGGCTAGGTGGGCTTGGGCCGGTTTGGGCTACTCTCTCGCTCGCTCAAATTTTTGTTTCTTTTGCAAAAATAATTTTGACAATTAATTTTTGAAAACGGAGACGACTGTCTCGGTAAAAACTTTTGCGACAAAATTTTGAAAAATAAAATAGCGTTTAATAAAAATAGTTTTTGTTGCCAAAAATATGCAATGCGATGATGCTGATGTCATGATGATGCAAAAAGAAAAACAAACAAAATCTAATTTGGGGAAAACCCCGGGACATTACAAGTTGTTCGGACATTCTGGAAGCCATAGAGACCTTCTGAGGCAGTGTGGGAGATAGTAACTCTAGTGTCTGGTGGTAGCTACACGATGACACGAAGTTGCCACCAAAGCAAACAGATACTAGGCTCTAGCCTGCAGCTGTTGTGGAACTGGAACTGAGCAGAACAGTCAAATCTGCTAAAAGAAGTATTGTTTACAAGATATGCAATAGGTTCGTCTGAAAATAACAATCAAATAAAGTTAGTCTAGTCCATGATCAATATATACGTGTGTAGAATTCAAGCGCACAGTTTTATCTGTATTTGAAATTAAATTGAGAAAAGACACTTCCTTTTGTAATTGGCAAATAGTAAAAAAATCAAGCATTTCTTGGATGTGTGAAATAGACTTCCATTTTTTAGCCGAAATCTATAATAGAGGCTTCGAGAGTAAAATTTATTAAAAAGAAACAACTGTACAAAAGATGATGGGGAAACCAACAAAAGAGAGACCATATCACTAACACATGAGGGCTATGTGAGGGACTATATAAGGGGCGTGATATTCGTTCATTTCAAGATTAATTTTAAAAATGAAATATCTTTTGAATCGTTTATCCGAATTATAAGTCGTTTTATATTTGAGATCCTTGTGTCGAGATTTTCAAAATTAGATCTCATGCTCAAAGCTTTCGAGAATTCTTTTTTGTGTACTTTATAAGCGTACTCTTGTTTTTATTGGCTTGTACTACGAGTTTTAGTGTATTTTTGTACTTTTTTATTATACTAGAAACATACCCCGCACGTTGTAGCGGAATTCTTTTAAAAAATAGAATAAAAAAGATAATTGACACATGAAAATACGAAAAATAATCTCGGTAATATAGAGGATTTTATTGACCACAGTAGTTGGAAATCTAAAATTAATCAATGTATAATGTTTATATATTTAACCGCTAAAAATTGTTCACATGCAAAATCGTATGTCTAACTGAATTTATATGTGAAAAGATTGCATGTATGTATAAAATATAACAATAAATATAGGATGACATGGCGAATGAATGGCTCAAATAGTAGATGATGTGCACACCTTGCATGTAGAGATAAACTACTTTAATGCATGTAGTGGTTTTTTTTGTCTTATAAGAAATATAGATGTATACTCCATTCTCTATACTGTATTCTTTGTTTCTGTACTTCATATATGTACTCCGTCTTATGTGTACTTCGACTTCCGTGTATACGCCACCTTCAAGATATTGTACTCACTCTTATATGTATATGTACTCTGGGGACTGGCGTTTCTACACCCGGGCACACCAGCTCCTGGTGTTTTCGAAAAAATAAAAAAAATAGTAAAACATTATAAAAAATTCTGAAATGTTTTGGAGACAAGTATATATGAAATGTTTACACTCGTGCAAAGTTGTGGAATGAAAAGACATTTTATGTGCTCTGTACAAAAAAACAAAATCAGTTGTCAGAATGAGATCTAAAAACGTATTTTGAAAACGCAGATTTTGTCTTTTTTATACAGAGCACATAAAATGTCTTTTCATTCCGAAACTTTGCACGAGGTTGAAAAATTCATATGTGCTTGTCTCAAAAATTTTTCAGAATGTTTTACTATTTTTTTTTATTTTTTTGAAAATACCAGGAGCTGGTGAGCTCGGGTGTAGAAGCGAATTTCACTGTACTCTGCCTTCTGGGTACTTTGCACTCCCTTTTCTTTATATAGGTACATCGCCTTCTGTGTGTACTCCGCCTTGTGTGTACCCGCACTTTATTTTCTTTGTATTTGTACTGACTTCTTTGTACATGTATTCCGTCTTATGCATACATGGTACCAGTGTTGGATTAGGCAGCGCCTAAGCCCTAAGCAACGTTTTAGCTCGCTTAGGCACTAGGCGATGGGCAAACGCCTCGCCTAGGGCATAAGCGCTACTCTAGGCAGTGCAACTAATAAATTTTGTTCTCTACCAAGAAACCATGCCATATTGCGTTGAAGACCATATGGGCTATAATCCAATGTCAGTTGTTGGTAGCATACTCATTTATATGGTCTAACTTGTCGTGTATAGATATATAATAACCCAAATAAATTTTTCCTATTTTGGGATTTGTATTTCTGTACTTTTAGAAAACCTAGTTTAGCTTATTAAAAATGTTTACATTGTGAAACGGAGGTAGTACTTGAGACAGAAAGGTGAAAAAAAATGTGGAGACGCACTCGCTCCCGCTCGCTCGTCCTTTCCAATGGTCAGCCTCTCCGGAGTATTCGCTTTTTCCCCATCGTACCAGGTCAGCTTTTAATTTTTACATTTGGCCCAGCCCATGAAGCCTCTCGTTTCATTACCGATTGAAATAGGTCCATGAAACAGAAATTAGGCCGATCTCTACAAATCTGCTCCAGCTAATTGCCTTAACACACCGTATGGTGTAAACATGGCTGTAACTCTTAATGTTTGAATAAAGGCGTGTGAGTTAAAAAAAAAAGCTAACTGCCTTAACACACTGCAATAAACCAATTCACTGCGACTCCATAACAGTTAGGGTGAAATTCGAGTGAAATTATGTAGAAATGTATGCAGGTGCACACAATACCGACACATATGCGTTTTGAAGTCTCCAAAAATACTGAAAAAATTGTAACACAGTTCACCTTATAAATGTAAACTGATGAATTTTCAACCAAAATATGGATGACCCACACAAAAAGAAGTTAAACACTTCAAACCCCAGTACTATCCACTTACCATTTTCCGTTTTGCAAGCCAGAGGTGATCATATTCTAGAATAAAATCCACATATACATTCAGCGTTTTTTCCCCCTAGTTCCTGAAACAATGTAAAATGCCTCTACAGATATTGTTTGCGCCCACACACTTGTTCTCGCATCAGACTTATTAGTGAAATTCATTGTGACGGATTTTCACCGGTATTTAGCAACTACAAGAAGTGCACACCCCAATTTTAAAACTATGCATATCTTTTACTACTAGGAACTGCTAATAGAGAACTGAAACCACTGAATAGTAAGAGAATTCAGCACCCCCGGAACACCCGTAGACTGACAGCGAGCCAAACCTGACGCCAATTTCATTTGAACTTTGTATATAGATACTCAGACCAGAATGTCGCAGTGAAGAAACTAACATCAGCCTTCACACATCCACAGTATCTGTTAACAAGTTGCTTATGATACAGCACATCGACGACACTCCATACGACGGACTCGACATCCCAAGTGGCTCTGCTCCTCTTCCAAAGGCTCATCACTCATCAGCACCACTCCTGGTCGGCGTCGGTAACTCCCCGTAGAAGGCCTTCTCGAAGCACTGAAGGTACTCGGGCTCGAGCGCGAACAGCACGGACACGCCGTCGTCCTTGTCAGCCTGCTGCATCACATACGCCGTGCCGCTGCCGAACATCTGCGCCGGCGCCACGAACTTGGGGGCGCCCCACCCGAAGTCGGCGTCGCTGATGTTCATGCCCAGCCAGCTCACCACCCACAGGTCGGTCTCCGGCATGAACTGCCCGCGCGCCGCCTGGCTGCCCTTCTCCGACTCCAGCTCCAGGTAGTCGATGACGGAGCGCACGAACGCGTCGTCCACCCGCGCCACGGCGCGCTTGATCTGCTCCGCCACGAACCCCAGCGGTTGCGACAGCACGTCACCGACGCGCACGGTGACGAGGTCCCGCACGATGGCGTTGCCGTAGTAGTTCGCGGGAAGCTGCGGGCGGAGACGCTGCCGGATGTTGGCCGGCACGCGCAGCCTGGACTCGGCGTCGGGGGCCAGGCCCCGGGCCACGCACATGGCACGCCAGAGGTGCGCGGTCACTGCGGAGTAGGTGGACACGCCGGGGCCGCAGCTGGACTTGATGTCGGCGAGGAGCTTCGGCGGCACGGCGTAGACGCGGGTGACGAAGGGACGGGGAAGGCCGTTGAGGTTGCTCGGGGAGTAGACCGGGTGCTCGGAGGTGACGTGCGGAGGGGAACGCGCCCGCAGGACCGTGCGGTCGTGGGTCGTCGGCGGGGACGGGGACAAGGAGGAGATGTCCAGGCCGCGCGCCAGGGACGTCCACGTCCGCACGAACTGGATCGCCGCCGCGCCGTCCATCGTCACGTGGTGCATGCCCGTGCCGACCGCCACGCCGCCGCACTTGAGGAAGGTCACCTGAAAGACGAATTCCAGTTAGATTCATTCCCAGAATTTTTCAGTCAGGTTCACGACAAGTATGATAACCGAGAGACAACAGAATTATTAAACTGTTTGATCTATTTGTTCCCATTCACGTCAGTATGATGCCAGAGATCAATTCGTGCTCCATGATGCAGCCACCCAGCCATTTAACTATTCTACGAGCATCTACATACTGATGTTACGCAATAACAAAACTCAAATACTAGAACCACTCGATTCCTTGACGTAGGCGGCAATAATACTACTGTATAATAGACTACCCCGCTGCGTCCAAGGTGTCAACAGTGACGGCCTAACTTCTGATCATCTCAACTTGTCCTAAGACCGTAAGACGGTTTGGCTGCATCACGACAGCAACTTACTAGGCCACGCCTGCCGTCTGATTATGTCGCAAGATGCAGCTTGCCTTGGTTTCAGGCAGCTATCACAGACCTGTCACCGCCGATAAAGATTTAACTGATTACAGACAGAAGATATCCCATCCATGATCCATCTAGAAGATAACCCATCTAGAAGATACCCTGTCGTTTGGGCACGTCGGCAAGCGCACCCTGAACGGAGAAGCAAGCGGCTCTTGGCCATGCGGCACTTTTGGGGGGAGCTGTGAAGCCTAAAGCAGAGCCGTCGCGTTCGAAGTCCACCTCAAGCATTTAGATCATGTGGTTCCCATATGTGGATAGGCATAAAGGAAGCAGATCTGGAGAAAGATAAAAAATCCAACGATCAAAGAAGGCTGCATTTCCGAGGTGTACGAGGCAGAGCATACCGAGTTCATGTTCCTATTTCTGTACTGCTTGACGATCGATCACCACCACGAGAAGATTTAATTGTGCAAGAAAGACAAGAAGAAAGCTTTATTTTTTTTTGTCAATCGGCAGGGAGATGCTCATCTCATCTTATCTCAAGGTTTTCTTTTTGGGTTAGTAAAAAACCTATCCTAGTTTACTCAGCTGATGAAACAGGACCAGAACCCACCGACCCGAAACGTCTGTACTGTCTCCGGTAACCGAAAGGAAAATCTCTAGGAAGACAACCTCTCACCGGGAAGCTAGACGCCAAGAACGTCGCGCTATCCCGCCATGGATCACGGACGCGGCGAGACAGAATTGAACTCGACGCGTGCCCATGCTCCACGTTTCACGAGTGTGTGGCGAAGACGACGAGCAGAGGTCAAGATCAAACGCGGCCGTGTGTTCCCTCGGGGAAGGGGAATTGATTGCGTACATCAATTTCTTTTTTTCTCGAGCCCGGCACATCAGCCTCTTACTAGTCATCAAAAAATAAAAGATTCTTGGTGCTGCTTCCAAGACGTGCTAGTCATCTACCGATGGACTGGACTGTTGGTTGGTCCTAAAGTCTAACTGCTGTTTTTAAATTCCACGCAAGCACCGTCCTGTTCTTTCATCAACCCCTAATTACAGACAGGAGACGATACAAAAAAGAGCTGTACGATCGTCCTATTCTTTCCCACCTAGTAATTACATACAGACATCAGAAGATACAAAATGAGGACTGTATAATTCGTCCGTGGGCGAAGTCTGTATCCCATAGACACGAAAGCGGCACCACCTTCGTCATAATTTCTCCTAAGTAGTACTACAATTTTTAATTACGACTAGTTTGCGACCAAGCGAGATGAGAATGAGATCACCCCATCCCCATGTGGCGCAGTACGTTGATAATTGATGATGGTACTACGTTGTCGTTAGCAGACCATCACCCCTAGTATCGCATTGATCGCTCAATTAAGCTACTGTCGTCGTCCTACGCACCCCTAGCACATCGCCGGCACTCTAGATCACAGTAAATGAATCGCGGATAGCCGCACGATAGGTTTCCCACTAGCTGAAGTAATCCATCGATGAGGACTAAATTAAACAAGGTTCCCGCTGATCTTCCCGTGCCCCCTCCAAGAAGTAATGGAATGGAATGGCGCGAGGGCGTAGCAGGCAGCATCTTCTTCCAATTTCTTTATGCAAATGGCGATGGATTCTTTCAACTATACTATGTGCCCGGCGAATAATAAAATTTTATATTCTCAAAACAAGATTGCAGATTCCATCCAACCAGTACTCGACGCGCCACACGGTTTAACACTGTCGCCTGCCAGTCTGTTCACTGCCATGGTGGGGCCTCGACGCCGAGGTCCCACACGACAGCGAGGGGACCGTCAATCACCCTACGGAGAACCGCCCTTCCCCCCGATTTTTTCCAGCGAAATTTAATAACACAGCAGGAGAAACAGGGAGCGAATATTGCGTGTGTACCTGGACCATGGCGAGGAGGCAGGGCGGGTCGCCGGAGGCGGCGAAGGGGACGAGGAGGCGGCGCGCCTCCGGGGAGGGCTCGAAGTCCCGGAACATCTCGTCCCCCGTGAAGTCGGCCCTGGCGACGACGAAGAGCGCGCCCTCGCCGCTGCAGTCGATCTCGAGCCGCCCGCCGGGGCCCACCGCCATCCGCCCCGCCAGCGGGTAGAAGGGCACCAGCGCCTTCGCCAGCGCCTCCCGCAGCCTCGCCGGCGCGAAGAACGGCTCCTTCTCGCCCTCGTCGCCGGTGGGCGCCGCCGCGGTGGGAGGCGCGGGGTAGTAGTAGACGAGGGGGGTGTGGGTCTTGGGGACGGCGAGGTCGAGGTTGGAGAGCCACAGCGCGTGCCGCGGCGTCGGCGAGCTCGGCGCCACCAGCGTCTCCTCCACCACCTCCACCTTCATCTCGATCTCTGATCTCTCGCGCGCGCGGGGGGGGTTCCTTGCTTGCTTGGGTGCTGCTGGGTTTGGGGGGGAGTTCTTGCGTGTGCGTGTGCGTGCGTGGAGCGACGAAAGTGTGTGAGGGTTTATTAATAGGATAGGGGATCGATCGACGGAAGTAGGACTACTGGTGGACGTCGCGAAGCTGCTTCATTAGCAGTAGTGTAGACGTCGCGATACGGATTGTGATCCAGTGCCTTGCCATAGACAAGGCACTGATGAACAGTGTTGTGCCTTGAGCTTTCATTCGTCGGATCAAAAATCAAGGATCCAGATCGATGTGAACAGTAACATGTTGCAGTACGCAGGGTCTGTAGCGAAGATTCTGTAGCAAGAACTGTTCACGTTGATCTGATCGTCGATTCTGGATCCAATGGTCAGGAGAGGGGCCGAACTCACCAGAATAATGTCATCAACGTAAACAAACAAGTAGATAGACGGTGATGCTGGGTCGCTGAAGAATAAACAGTGATGTATCAGCCGTGGACGGTGTAAAACCCAAAATGCCAAGGACAGAACTGAGGCGAGCATGCCAGGCACGAGGAGCTTATTTCAGCCCATAGAGAGCTTTATCAAGCCGACATAAGTATCGAAAGTAGCTGGGATCCTCAAAACCTGGTGGTTGGCGCATAAAGACCTCCTCCTCAAGAATTCCATGTAAGAATGCATTTTGTATATCCAGCTGACGAATATGCCACCCATGAGTAAGAGCCATAGACAGGAGCAAACGAATAGTAGTGGGTTTAACAACGGGACTGAAAGCATCCTCATAATCAAGTCCATAGCGTTGTTTGAACCCTTTTGCCACAAGACGAGCCTTTTATCGATCAATAGACCTGTCGGGTTTACTTTTAATCTTGAAAACCCACTTGCAGTCAATAATGTTCACTCCTCTCCGAGGTGGAACCAGTCGCCACGTCTGGTTTTTCTGAAGAGCTGAGTACTCATCCTCCATTGCAGTGCGCCAGTGAGGAGATGAAAGAGCCAAGCGAAAATCAGGAGGTTCAGTATGAAGCATGGTAGGATCTGCTGCCCTTGTAGCTGTCCAAGCAACAGTGCCATCAGTGCGCGTTTTCTCCTGGCGAATACCACGCTGAAGACGAGTAATCATCCGGCGCTCAGTTTGCTGGGCCGGTTCTGCTTCAGCAGGCGAGGCGGAGGTGGGCAACGCGGTAATATCGCGAGCCTGGGCCGGTTCTGCTTCAGCAGGCGAGGCGGAGGTGGGCAAAGCGGGCGACGTGGCTGCTGGCGATGCTGGGCCGGGGAAGCGCGTTGGGCCGATGGCGCTGGAGGAGTCCAGGGCTGCATGGCCCGCGCCATGCACATGATCGACGTCCGGAGTAGGGGAGCGATCATTGCGAGGCAGCGTCGCTGGCTCATCTTCCAGCAATTCAAGGCGTGCACCACGCCCCTGACCTGCACCATGGTTAGCTAACAAGAGCGGAGTATATGCAGCATCAACAAATTGGTCAGGAAATAAAGGAGTGGTAGATAACTATGGTGTGGAGGAAGATGAAGAAGTATGAGTAAACGGGAAAACGGTCTCATCAAACACAACATCCCGTGATATGTAGACTCGATTTGTAGGAACATGAAGGCATTTATAACCCTTGTGTAGAGAGCTATACCCTAGGAAAACACATTGTTTGGATCGAAACTCGATTTTATGTTTGTTGTATGGTCGAAGATGTGGCCAACACGCGCAGCCAAACACTTTAAAGAAGGTATAATCTGGTTTGTCACCTAGGAGACGCTCGAGAGGTGTTTGCATGCCAACAACACGGCTGGGGAGACGATTTATGAGGAAGCAAGCTGTGGAGAAAGTATCACTCCAAAATCTGTAAGGAACACCCGCATGAGCTAAAAGTGTAAGTCCCGTCTCAACGATGTGACGGTGCTTGCGTTCAGCAGTACCGTTTTGTTGGTGAGTATGTGGACAAGAAACATTATGTGATATTCCAATGTCAGCAAAGAATTTATTCAACTTGATATACTCGCCACCCCCAATCAGTTTGGACATGTATAATTTTTCTATTGAGTAGCCGTTCAACATGTTGTTGGAATTGAAGGAAAACATGGAACACATCAGATTTATGCTTCAAAAGATAGAGCCAAGTAAAACGACTATAAGCATCAATAAAGCTCACATAAAACTGATGAACACTAACAGAGGTCTGGGCAGGACCCCAAACATCAGAATATATAATCTCAAGAGGGGCACTAGTAACACGAGTAGACAATGAAAAAGGTAACTGATGACTCTTGGCTTGCTGACAAGTATCACACACTACAGTTTTATTAACCGACACTGACGGGTGCTCATGAAGACGTAAAATATGCTGAACTATTGGAGAAGCCGGATGTCCTAGACGTGAATGCCAAAGATCATGTGACACTTTGAGGCTGCTGAAGGCTTGCTTCACGGATGACACATCAAGGGAGTAAAGATTGCCGCGAGTCCCCCCTCTAAGAAGAACCTCCCTGAAAACCCGGTCCTTTATAAGAAAGTACCAACTACCAAGGATGGAATTCAAAGAAAACATTGTTATCAGTGGTAAATCTTTTGACGGAGAGTAAATTACGAGTAATGGAGGGTACACGGCAGATATCTTTGAGACGTAAAGATTTTGTGGATGTAGGAATTAAGGACTGACCAACATGTGTAATGCGCATACTTGTACCATTGGCGGCTTGGACCATGTTCTTGCCGTGGTATGGCTCTTTGGAAGTCAGCTTGTCGAGGTCGTTGGTGAAGTGCTCAATAGCTGCCGTGTCCGCATACCATGTAGGATCAACCGGGTAGGATGATGTAGACCCGGTGTGCGTGACGGAGAGGGCAGCGAGTTGGCGCTCCATGTTGCGACCATCGTTCCCGGCGCCGAGGAAGTCCTTCTGGAAGCGCTTGAAGCAGCAGGAGGCGACATACCCAACCTTGGAGCAAATCTGGCATATGGGACGGGTACCACCACCGCCGCCGCCAGAGGGACGCCCCTGCCCCTGTTGACGCCCGCTTGAGGGTGGGGCCTGCTGCGGCTGCTGCCACGGAGGGGCACTGAACTGCCCGCCACCACCTTGAGGACGAGGAGCACTAGGAGGGCCAGAAGGAGCACGACCACCAGAGCCACGGGCGGTGTAGTTCGCCGCGGCTTGCATGTCGACGCCGAGTTCAGCGCGTCGCGCCTCGACACGCTGCTCGGTGTTCAGCAGCGACGCGTAGACGTCGCGAGTGGGCATGGGATCGCTGACCGACCGAGAGGTAACACGGTCAGCCAGAGCATCGTAGTCATGATCGAGGCCAGCGACGAGGAAGGAGTTGAACTCCTCGGTGCGTAGGGGTTGGCTGATCGAAGTGAGTACATCGGAGAGCGACTTCACCCTGTTGAAGTAGGCAGTAGCGTTAGGGTAGTCGTGCTTCTTGACCTTGGAGAGCGCGGTGCGAATCTGCATGACACGCGCGGAGGACTGCGATGCAAAGCTCGACTGCAGGTTCTCCCATGCCTCCTGCGAAGACTGGTTGTTCATCACCAGTCCGAGGGTCCCCTCGGTGAGGGAGGAGATGATGGCGGGGTGGATCGCCTGGTCCTGCTGGATCCATGCGCCGAACTTGGGGTTGGGGATGGTCGAAGCCGGCTTGTCACCGTTGGCAGGGACTTCGGTCTCATCAGACGGACAGGGTAGGGACCCGTCGACGAACCCGTAGATGAGGTTGCTCCTTAGGATCGGATCAACCTGAGTTCTCCAGTAGAGGTAGTTATCCGCAGTAAGGCGGATGGTGATCTGGCTGTGGACGTTGATCGGGACGTCCGGGATGCGTGACGCCATGGCGGCGGCACGGCTCCTGCTTGAGGACGATCCGGCCGAGACCGAACCGTCGGACGAGAAGGATGAACCGCGCGAGGTAGCGGAGACGCCGGAGGTCGTCATCATCGAGAGGTAGGAGGCGATGGCCGGCGGCGATCTTCAGGTCATGGGCGAAGTAGGCGGAAGCGGCGGCGGCTAGGGTTTCTAGACCTGCGCTCGTGATACCATGATAGAAAACGTATTGGGTAGGTAAAAGGACGTACCCCTTGAGGTTGCCGATACTCATTATATATAGGGGTATTACATGGTAGGTACAATACAAGTCTAGATATATACAAACTCTAACAGTCTTCGGGTGGCGGTCAGGTTAAAAGTTAATCCGCGATCTAATTAAAGATCTTGTACTGGGGTGAGTGTCTCGTAGCTTAAGCTGCTAGTTTTTCTCGTATTAATCCTTTCCTGCCTTCACTTTTTCTTGCTTCTATGCTGCTTCCTAGTGTTCGATCAATCCTGATCATTTCTGCGTTATTTTGCAGGAATTTGCCTGGAAAGCAGCTCGTGTTACAAAACCAGTGGTTGCGTGGGAGTACGAGTAATGTGTAAATTTGACACGTGTCTATCATTACTCTCCCGTTCTTAACTACAGTACGTACATGAAATGCGATAAATGTAATTAGGTGAAGGTGATCCTAGCTACCGCAGCAATAATGGTCGGCAGCACCGTACAAGCAGAACGACGGCGACCGCACATAGAACCGGTAGCCATCTGACAGGTCCTAATTATGGATCAGGCCTGTTCTAGTATGAGATTGAGGGAAAGGTTTCAGGAAACAACAGGAACAACAGGAATTCGAGAACTAGGGTTCATCTGAATATAGAGGCCAGACCCACGATAGTGGCGGCTAGGGTTTAACCCAATAATACAAGGATAGCATCCCACAGCCACAGGAGGCTGGTTAAATAGTTATACAAGTAAAGCGAGCAAGCAAAGGAGGAACACTGTAGGTGTTTTGTCGGAAGGGAACACGACGTCCAGGAAGCTGTGAGCCTTCCATCAAGCTCTCAATGGTTCAGATTGAAGCTGGTAGGTGCGAAGCATTACGCTGGAGACTTGGTCATGACAATTCCCCCGATGAACATCAGACTTGCCCTCAAGGATGAAAATCTGGGAAAACCTGCTGGATAAAAGTAGAATCTTCCCAAGTAGCCATTTCAGTAGGCAAGTTAATCCATTTAATAAGCCACTGAACAACTGGGACCGAAATGTCTCCCTGGCGTCTAGGAATTAACTTTCTTTGCAGAATAGCTTCAGGTCCAGTTTGGATATTACCTTGGGCGTCAATGAGCGGCAGAGACGGGTTAGGAACTGCTACAGGACCAGTATGTTTCTTGAGTTGGCTTACATGGAAAGTATGGTGCAACTTGCACCCTTCAGGTAAAAGTATTTTGTAAGCAGTGGCTCCTACTTTGGCCAAGACTCTGAAAGGGCCATAGAACTTGGAGTGTAGCTTGATGCAGCGATGAATTTGGAGTGTTGTGTGTCGATATGGTTGAACCTTGAGGTATACCATGTCACCTACATTCAGCTGCCTGTCTGCCCTTTTCATATCAGAAAAATGCTTCATGCGCTCTTGTGCCTGCAACAGATTGTCCTTGATGACTTGATTGGCTTGCTCTCTGTTTTGCAACATTGCCGCTGCATCTTCTGTCTGTTCATCAGCTAAGAACATTTCAGAAATCATTGGGGGTTTGAACCCATACAATGCTTGGAAGGGAGTCATCTTCAAAGAGGTATGAAAATTGGTGTTATACCACCATTCTGCCAATGGAATCCAGGAGCTCCACTTCTTGGGCTGTGTAAAGGCCATACAACGCAGATAGTTCTCTAAGCATTGGTTGACTCGTTCGGTTTGGCCATCTGTTTGGGGGTGGTAAGATGTGCTCATATGCAGTTGAATTCCCAATGCCTTGAACAAACTCTGCCATAAAGCACTAGTGAATATCCTGTCTCGATCAGTGACTATCACAGTAGGTAGGCCATGCAGTCTAAATATATTTTCCAAGAATGCAGTTGCCACTATCTTCACTGTAATTGGGTGTTTAAGGGGTATAAAGTGCGCATATTTAGTGAATCTGTCAACTACTACCAAGATCATGTCTTTATTGTTAGACAGTGGCATGCCTTCAACGAAATCCATGCTGATGTGAGTCCAAGCAAACACTGGTACAGGCAAAGGCTGTAGTAAACCAGGGTAAGGACTGTGTTCAGCTTTGTTAATTTGACAAACAGGGCATGCTTTCACAAAGTTTGCTGTGTCCTGTTTCATACCAGTCCAATGAAAGAGCAACTTCAGTCTGTGATAGGTGGCTTTTTCTCCAGAATGCCCACCTAACTCTGATGCATGGAAGGATTTCAACAGACTATTCCTGAGCACAGGATTGTTGCCAATGACCAATTTCTTCTTGTAGCGAAGGAGCCCTTTGTTCAAAGTATAATGTGGTACTGCATCTGGTTTCACTGCCAGCTGAGCCAGTAATTCCTTGCATTTGTCATCAGCAGCATAAGTGTTGATTATTTCAGTGGCCCAAGCTGGTATAGCTGCAGATGAGAATAATGAATGCAAGGTATATCTCACTCTAGAGAGGGCATCTGCAACTTTGTTTTCTTTTCCTCTTTTATACTCCACAGTGTAATCATAGCCCAGTAGCTTAACTAAGAGTTTGTGTTGAATTCCTTCTGTCAACTTCTGGTCTTGGATATATTTTAAACTCTCTTGATCAGTCTTGATAATGAGAGATGAAGTGGCAAAGTAGTGCTTCCACTTCTTGAGTGCTTCAATGATAGCCAAAGCCTCTTTATCATAGGTGGACATACCAGCAGCTTTAGGTCCAATACTCTTGCTCATGAAGGAGATTGGTTGTCCATTTTGCATGAGGACAGCTCCTATTCCATATCCACTTGCATCTGCCTCTAGGGTAAAAGGAAGGCTGAAATTTGGCATAGCCAGGACTGGTGCTATAGTCAGTGCCATTTTAAGTTTATTGAAAGCTTCTTCTTGTAGCTCTGTCCATACAAATGCATCTTTCTTTAAGCTGTCAAACAAGGGCCTGCAAATCAGTCCGTAATTCTTAATGAATCTTCTATAATATCCAGTTGCACCTAAGAGACTCCTCAACTGTGTAACATTCTTTGGGCTAGGCCACTTTCTGATAGCCTCCACTTTAACTGGATCAGTGGCAACACCTTTTTGTTTAATAATGTGCCCCAAGTACTCGACTTGCTTCTGGCCGAAGGAACACTTGGACATTTTAGCTGACAGTTTGTTTTGTTTTAAGGCCTCTAGTACTGTCTCCACATGCTTTATGTGTTCTTTCTCATTAGCACTATAAATCAGGATGTCATCAAAGAAAACCAAGACAAATTTCCGAAGAAAAGGAGCTAGGATATTGTTCATCAATGACTGGAATGTTGCAGGGGCATTTGTAAGCCCAAAGGGCATTACCAGATACTCATAATGGCCTACATGAGTGTTGAAAGCTGTTTTGCATATGTCCTCTGGGATCATGGGAATTTGGTGATATCCGCTGCGCAAATCAATTTTGGAAAATATCACAGCTCCATGGAGTTCATCCAACAAATCTTCAATGACTGGTATTGGGTATTTGTTTTTCACTGTATTGGCATTGAGTTTTCTGAAGTCATTGCAAATTCTCCAGCCACCATCTTTCTTTTTAACTACAATTGCTGGTGAGGAATATGGGCTCTTGCTAGGTCTTATGATTTGCTTCTGGAGCATGTCTGCAATCAGTTTTTCCAGGGCATCTTTTTGATGATGAGGTAATCTGTAAGCTCTCTGGTTAATGACTTTTGCATCAGGAATGAGAGGAATTGAGTGATCACACTCTCTAGCAGGTGGAAGTCCTGTGGTTTCTTCAAACACCCCTTTATATTGTTGCAATAAGGGCTGCAAATATTTAGGTATAGATTCAGCTGTATCAAGTTCAGATGCACCAGTTTGTTGGATGAACAACATTGCCCCACACACAGATTGCTGCAACAGCTTGTCCAGGTCATGTTCCTGCGGTATGTTTGTATCTGTAGGCAGTGTTTCATCATTGAAAACAATTTTTCTCCCATTTGGGTCAGTAATTTTCATTGTCATCCTCTTAAAATCCATTTCCACTGGGCTGTATAATTTCATCCAGTCCACTCCTAATATCAAATCATACCCTTTCAGTGGCAGAACTCTGAAGGATGATTGCAAGGGAATGCCTTGGACAGTGAACCGGCAATTCTCTGTATGAAATTCAGTGTACAGTTTACCTCCATTTGCTACCAAGACTGGTATTTTGCTATTTGGAACCAGGGTGCACTTGCTTTTGTCTGCTAGCTCGGGTGTGATGAATGTGGCAGAACTTCCTGTATCCACAAGGGCACTAGCTGAATATTGTCCCATCTGCACTGTTAGAGTGAAAGTGTTCTTAGTGTCCTCTAAACCATGTAATGCATGCATGGAGATTGTCAATGGAGTTTCCTCATGCTCCATTGCCTGCTGCTCCCCATCAGTATCCTCATTATACTCCTGAATATAGATGACATCTGTTTCTTGGTTTTGTGTTTGAAGTGCTTGAACTTGCATCTTTGTGTTCCATTTGCACACTTGTTTATGTCCAGGAAACCAAGGTTCTTTACACTTGTAGCAGACTTTGTTGATTTTTGCTTGCTGAATAATACTAGCAGGTGTTGGCACAACATTTGCTACTGGCTGTTTTCCTTCAAATTGCACTTGTCTTCGAGCAGTTGGGTAATAGGTTTTTGGAGTGGGAGGGATGGATTGTTCCATGCGCCTAGCATACCACATTGCCTCTTGCATATCATTAGGTTTGAGGCATTGCACATGACTCTGTATGTAAGGTGTGAGACCTGAAATGAAACTATTGATGTAATAGTCATTTGGTAGAGTTGGATTATCTCTGCGCATAAGGTTGAGTGCCTTCTCAAATTGTTGAATGTAGTTGGCCACAGAGGACGTCTGAGTCAGGGAATGGAACAGTTTTACATTGTCACAGATTGATGTTTCGGCAAACCTATCTGTTATATATCTGCAGAAACGGTGCCATTGTAATGTACTTGCAGAGAAACCTGTTCCTCGCCACCACTGCACGGCTGCTCCCTTTAAGTACGTGACTGCCACCTCAGTACGTTGGTCAAGTGGTGTCCGTGAGGAGTCAAAGTACTGCTCAAGTGTCTGAATCCAACTATCTGCATCTTCACCATCAAATTCCGGTATGTTTAGCTTTGCTGGTTTCACAACTGGATGCGAACGGCGAAGTTCCATATTTTGGTGATGACAATGTCTGTTATTGTATCTTTTTGCACCACAGTCCGAGTCGTCATCCAAGTTCTCCACTTGCTGGGCTTGCTGATTGGCCATAGCCGCTTGCTCAATTCTTTGTTGTTGCAGGTGCCCTGGGTTGTGCATCAGGCCATAGTGTGGATGGCGATAAGGTACTTTAGATGTGCCGTCGAGATTGACTTCTTTCCCAGTATGATCATACAATTTTCCAGCACCAATGGGTTGAGAATTCAGGTTGCCAGGAGCTGTCAGGGGGCGTGTTATAGAGTTTTGCTGAAAAGTTGGCCTTTTTGGTGAAGGCATCTGCACACTTCCTTGCCCTGGGGATTCAGCAGCCGGATTCAGAATTGCTGCTGGATCTTGCGTCTGTGGCTCTACTGCTGGCGAGAGAGGGACTGCTGCAAATAAACGCTCGAAATTGGCCTGGATCGTTGAAAAGTTGGTTTCAATGTTGGAAAAATTCGATTGCACAGTATCACGAAATTCAACGAACTCCTTGCGATCACTTTCTCTGTCAGACTGAAGAGTCTTCATATCAAGTTGCAGAGAAGAAATTTCGAGCTGTCCCGTATCCTCTGACTCACTCAGTTTTGTCATTGTTCTAGCAAGGATTTTTACGAACTCGTGGAGAACAAGCTCTACTCGCTAGGACCAGATCAGGGCGGGTTAGAGTGAGTTTTACGTCACCGGACAACCGTACTAACCTTGCTGATCCTGCCACCGCCGAACGCCGCCCGCCGCCGAAAGATACACGGATCAGGGGGGGAGGTGGGATTTTAAACTGAGGAAGTGTTCCTCAGAAACCAGCTCCAAGCCCACGATCTGTATCCGAGCTGTGCCTCCGCCGCCAAGCCGCCGCCGTCAGCCGCACTCTCCACCGGGATCAAGAGCAAAAGAAGGGGATTTTACGAGAGAGCCCAACCCTACTCAGCTCTGGATCCATTCGCCACCAAGGATTGTTTGGCTCTGATACCAATTGACAGGTCCTAACTATGGACCAGGCCTGTTCTAGCATGAGATTGAGGGAAAGGTTTCAGGAAACAACAGGAACAACAGGAATTCGAGAACTAGGGTTCATCTGAATATAGAGGCCAGACCCACGATAGTGGCGGCTAGGGTTTAACCCAATAATACAAGGATAGCATCCCACAGCCACAGGAGGCTGGTTAAATAGTTATACAAGTAAAGCGAGCAAGCAAAGGAGGAACACTGTAGGTGTTTTGTCGGAAGGGAACACGACGTCCAGGAAGCTGTGAGCCTTCCATCAAGCTCTCAATGGTTCAGATTGAAGCTGGTAGGTGCGAAGCGTTACGCTGGAGACTTGGTCATGACACCATCGCCGTACGATCAACAGTTAGAACGATCCACGTCCAGATCTGCAGGGTCCTGTTTCCCCGCATCGCGAAACTGCTTGCTACCGATCGATCGAATTGAACGTAGTACGTGCCAAAGCTGTCACTCGCCCACTCACTCACGAGAGAAATATTGCATTGCGTGCGTCCGATACTGTCAATTTCGGAAATTCAGAATATGTAAAGTCATGCTTCATGAATAAAAGTAGCTATGCTCGACTACAAAGTAACAACAAAGTGTCACACAATCGAGATGAAAGATGTTGAGACGTCAGTTCATAAGCAACAACGAAAACACGAAAACAGTACTGAGCTAGGAAGTGTGCCTAATTCACTTGGTTAGAAGGTTTAAATCTCTTATTTGTCTTTTAGGAACACGTTCTTTCTGCTACCCATGTAATTTATCCTTGACGGCCAGAGATTTGATCCGTAATCAAGATTAAAATCCAGCTTTTCGTGCTAAAAAGGTTGTGTGCATGTCTACTCGGAGGAGAGGGCTGGGAAATGAAATTCTCCACCAAATTTAAACATCGCTCATGGGGGCGGTTCAGGCGAAACCCTAGCCTCCGCCCCCAAATCTCCTCTCTCTCCCAACCTTTCGCTGCTGTTGGAGGAAGCCGGTGGGCCTTTGTCTTCTACCCTTTTCCCGTGACGGGGGACCTACGAACGGAGCGCACCGGCTGGATCTGGACAGCGGAGCTTGGAATTTGGGGCGGCTGTCCGGGTTGGTGGTGGATGGACGGACGCGGTTGCCAGGGTAGCCGTGGCTAGCCCGGGGGCGGTGCGGAGGCTGTCGCGGCCTGGTTCGTTGGGGGCTTGCGGCCTACGGTGCGGGGATTGCGGCCGGGATATGATGACTACCGGCGACTGGTGCTGCCTAGCAGCGTGGTTGCGGACAGCCGGTCTAGCGCCATTTCATCTGGCCGCGATCTGTTAGTTGCGACGCCAGCCGATGGTGGTACAAAAGTTTGGTGCTTGGGACGGGGGCCCTGGTTTTTCGATGTTGGCGCACATCGTGAACATGTGGATGACGCGACGCACGTATCTTTGGTTTGCTGATGGTCTCCACCTCCGTGTGTGGCAGTCGATGGCAGTATGGGTCGTCCTCTTTTGTGACTGAGGAGTTTTGATTAACAATTATTGAATAAGCAGACTTCAACATATAAATTTATATCGCTATTGTTAATGCACTACATTCTCACTAGCAGAGAGATAAATTGATCAATAATACTAATATATTCATAACAATCAAAACAGTGGCAGTTAATTAATGTCAATACTCAAATTTTAGAGATGTCGAAACAAAATACTATGCAAATTGTACCGACCACAGATCCACATCCAATAAACCTTCTACAGTGTAGCACCATCAAAAGCCACAAATTTCTCAAAGATCCCATGGTAGTCACATAGCTCATTGGTAGATAGACCGTAGTAATCGGCACCGTCTAGGGTACAAAATCGAACCTCAATGAACAAAAACATATCTCAATTTTTTTTTGATAAAGACCTTTATTTCTTAAAAGGTTTAAGCAAATCTCAATTAAATCGGGCGAAACCCTAACCCTGATGCTAGGAAAAGAGAGGACTCACCTCATGTCTGGAGATGCGGCTCTCGCTGCTGGTCTCGCCGTTGTTCCACGAAGGCAGGGCGGGAGCGGCTAGCGTTGTATTCGATGGCGGATTGGCTCGCCGGAGTAGTCGCCGGGCCGGAATCCATGCGAAAAGAGAATGAAAATTGGTAAAAAAAATAGTGTCGTTGCTCCGAATAATGATTTGGGAGTGTCTAATTCTCAGTCGACTTAGATTTAACTAAATCTCAGTCACTTGCACACAGTTGCAAATCATGTGTAACTCATAGACCAGCACAAATCACGACACAAATCAAACGGCCAATGAGGCGACTGAGATTTAAACTAATTCTCAGCAGTTGCACACGATTGCAAACCATGTGCAACTCACAAATCAACACGAATCACGACATAAAATCTAACGGTTAAGGAGGTGACTGAGATTTAGTTAATTCTCAGTCGACTTAGAATTAGCAAAACCGTAATGATTTTTTGTTTGTTTTGCAATTTGATGGACTGATCGTCACGAATAGACGTGCATACCACTACGTTGAATGATTGATCCCATCTCCACTCGGTACAGAACTAAAATGAAAATAAAGGACCCTGATCGAGTCCCCAGAGAAGAAGTCTCGATTAATAAACCATTGATCCAGGATGAGCATGTTAAGAGCAATTCGGGCGGCCGCCACGGAGGATTGGACTAATGCACCGGTCGACGAGAATCAAATTAGGCCCGGTTGAGCGGAGGCCGGATAATGGTATAAACTATCCATCCATCCATCCATCCGCACGTCACAGGATTCGCTGGTCAAATTGGTTTTGATTATTGAAGCTAGCAAGCTAGCGAGGGGGAACCGATTCGTGTCTTCGCCGTGCCGCGCGCTCGTCGTTAGCCATCTGGTCATTGTATGCTTGTCTTTGTTTATCAGTGAAACCTCCGTTCCGGCCGGGACTGGTCTCATCACGGTATCTGTCGAAGCTACTGCGAATCGTACTTACTGGCTGCAGGCTCACGCGTTGAATTTGATTGTGTGAACAGCGCCTCTGAGCGCGCATCCCAACATTTTCTCGAGCTGTACATCTCGGGCTCGGCTGACGAACAGTCGGGGACTAGAGTTGGAATCGAGCAGTGGTGCCGGCGACATTGCGAGGATTCCTGCCGGCGACATCGCTGTCGTGGTACGTATACGAGCTAACTGGCGAGACTCGGAGAGCAAGCGTCGGTGTGTTCCCGTCGGTGAGGTAGATTCGATGCCGACGTGCAGAGAGTACGGTAGGAGCGGGCTTGGAGCAGCCGCCCTAGGAGGCACGCTTCCCTCCCATGGTCGGGACGCAGCATCGCAGTCGGGAGAACGATTGATCTGCGACAGTGACTCGGTGAGGAAAAGTAGGCGCTCGTGGGCGGTCCGGTGACTTGCCTCCGCATCGCACGAGTCATGACCGCGGCGGGACGGCGTGGCGACTCCGGCGAGCATGCAGCACAGACGACGCGCGATATTACTGTTCCGGCCGGGCCTGTCGAGGTCACTACAGACCAGCAGGCGTCCGACACGGCCCGGCGCGTAGTCTAGGCGCCCGCAACTGGTCATTCCGCCTCAAGCTCCGGAACTTCACCGCTACCATTTCTCCTCAAGTGTCAGAGACCATAAAACTTATTCATTTCGTCACTTGGGTGGGTGTACAAGTCAGAAATATCCTTCCCAAGTCAGAAATATCCTGCTAACAGTTTTAAGAACGCATTTTCTAACTTACTGTCGACTTAGATCTGGCGATTCGCGAGGTCGCTCGCGTCGACCGGTCGATCGCGATCCAACGGCGTGCGCGGGGAGCGGTTATTCTGTGGACACGATTCGGCGTGCGCGTAGCGGGGGGCGACGGTTTTTCAAATTTCGGGGAACGTGCCCGTTTCTCCAGCGCGACACCGCCCCCTATCGCATTTCTTCCTCCTCCTCCTCCTCCCCTCTCCTCTCGCTGTTCGCCGTGCAAATCTCCTCCATCAATCGGCGGCGAATCCGCGGCGACGGCGAACGGGGAGTCCTCTTGGTGGCGGTACGTAGGGCGTTCGAGTGTTTGGGGATTAGGGGCTTCTCGATTCCTCCTCGTCCCCTCTCCTCCCGCTCTTCTCCATCCTCCTCCATCAATCGGCGGCGAATCTGTGGCGACGGCGAACGGGGATTCCTCTTGGCGGCGGTACGTAGGGCGTTCGAGTGTTTGGGGATTAGGGGCTTGTCGATTCAGAGCCTCGAGGGTCTAGGGTTTTCGCTCTGATTTTTTCCCCACTGATAAATCCCATCCCATCCCCTTTTGTTCTCATCTGGGTTGCGGATTCGCGTTTTTTGCTCGATTTTTTGCTAACTGATTCATGCTATATCGCGCGAATTTATGGATCGATGTTTGGTTTTTGTTCGCAGGTCAGGACGCGGAGGGCGGAGTGGAGATTTTTCTCGACTGCAGCAGAGCGGGGGCGGGGTGGTTTTTCTCCGATAGCGGGCGGATCAAGATCTTCTTCCAGGCAGTGATTCAGGCCCGCATCAGGTTAGTGTTCCATCCTTCGACTTTGGATGTACTAGCAGTATTTTTGATGATTTTATACGGACAAAGCATGAACATATGTTGGATGGTATTTTAGGATCACGAGGTTTTTTTATATGAACTAATGTTCTGCATGTTGTTATAGTAGTTTGATCCCTTGTAGATCCATACTTCGATTTTTATTTGTGTACTACCAGTATTTTTTGATGGTATAGATGGGGAAAAACATGAACATATGTTGGATGGAATTCACAAGGGGCAAATCATGAACATATGTTAGATGGATTTTTTCTAGGATCTTTCATGTTTTCGTTGAACACATGATTGCATGTTATGTGATGGTAGTTTGACCCCCTGTTAGATGGAAGGACACCTATCCCTTTTTTTGTCGGTGAAAATGCAAGTTGCATGTTATGTGATTGTAGGTTGACCCGCTGTTAGATGTGATTTATCATGTGATGGTAGATGGAACACCTTTTTTTTGTTTTTTCTTGATGATCAGGTTTTGGGGGAAAACATTAACAGATGGAATTTCTTAACACCTAGAGTTTTTTGCATCATGTGATTATAGATGGAACTTTTTTTTTCATAGTTGGATTACTTTTCTTTTAGCCTGTTAAGTACACCAATGGAACTTTTGAATTTTCATTGCTCTCTGAAAGTACACTATGCAATGTTTTTTCATCCTGATTGCTATTTATATAATTTTCATGTTTTTTACTTGCATGATATTTAAATGGAAGTTTATCTAGGAATGGAATGTTAAAACTAATAGTACTATTATGGATAAATCATGCTAGTTGGAACTTTCAGTTTATATTTTTTATTTGCGTTAGTTGCTAATAAAATCAATGGCAAATGGTACTGATATGATCATGGTTAAATAATAGGATACTAGTTGGAACTTTTAGATGGAACCCCTTTTTAGATGAAGAATTTGTTCTGTTAATTTCATAGGATGATCTCATTGGTTAACTTCACAGATTTAACCCCCTGGAAGTGGTATAACTAAACTGAATTTTTTTTTTGAACAATGGAACTTTTTTTTACAAAATATATGAAATATCTCGACATGCATTGTTCCATCCTAATCACTTTTTTTAGAAGTTTTCCATGTTTTTCATGCATGATGTTTAAATGGAAGTTTAACTAGGAAATGGAAGTTATCATGAAGTTTTTTTTTTGCTTTGCAACAGCTTTTTTTCCGTTAGTTGCTAATGAAAATATTTATTGTACAGATAGTTGCATCTTTTTGTTCTGCGACTCTGATCTTTGCATGTAGTGGTAGTTTAGCATGTTTTAAATTTTTGCCCATATTTTTTGATATAAACATGGATAAATCCTGCTTGTTGGAACTTTCAGTTTTATATTTTTTTCACTTATACTTTGTGTGTTTCATCCAGCATCCAAGTCTGTAATCAACTGATCTTTTTATATTTTTTATATAGACAAAAAATGGCTTTCGTGTCTGAGCGTAGGAGTCCCACAGTGCATGGCTATGTTTTCGATCAGCTTAGAGTGTCACCAGGGCCAGTGAATGACATTTTCATGGTTGCTGCAACCGCATGCCATCACCCCAATGGCATTTTCAAAGCCATGCACACAGTTGTGTCAGTGTTGAAGAAACTAGTTACATTTGCCATTAACGGCTCTCTGGAGGCTCAGCTGTTTATTCGTTGCACTGACACCCATGAGGCTGAAGCCATGGATGCCGCTAGGGTTGCATTTAAGTTTGATCACAACTACATAAGGTTCTACAAGCTTGTGGCGATTAGTAGGCTTCCTGCACAAGAAGATTCTGCATCACTTGAACCGCACAAGACCTTTGCTGCACTCCATGAGCACATGAACTCCATCTTCACTGGTTACCCAAGGGGGTACAGTGATTTTGGCGATGATTTAGAGCTCATCAAGAACCCTACCCTGTCTGCAACTGCAATGAAGATCCTTGGAGTAGAAGAAGGCCCTGTTAGTGATGTAGTCAAGGCTCACATTAAGTACCAGCGAAACGCTCAAGACTACATGGTCGCTCTGCAGGGTGTTAATTTCCAGCGCAGGTTCAAGTTTGTAGTTGATCAGGACGAAAGACTCTACCTGCATTTTGAAGAAGAGCGCCATGCTGAACTTCAGTGACTTTTCCACAAGCTGTGCTTAGGAAAGCTTGTAAAGTTCTACAGGGTGGAGTCTGTGAAGAAGCGCGAGAGGTGGGAGGACAAGACGGTGATGTCTCGGGTCTGTAGCAGGGCAGAGGGCCAGCGGGGGCGCATCGTCTGGGAGACTAGGGCTTAGACAACTTTTTTTTCCAGCAGTTAGATGCACTTTTAGTGTTTTGTATTATATTTTCCGTACGCTTTTATCCCGTTATGTTTTGGTGACTGAACAATGTTTTTGCGTTTATTGTAAGTCAGGCATGATGAAATATATGTCTGTGTTTTATTTGGATGATACTCGTATTACATAAAGTTTTGTTTGATGTGCAATATATATATGTGAGCTTCCTGCGATAATACGTTTACACATATCATTTTACATTTTTTAGTTTGTGTACACATGGTGCGTGCAGATGGTCTAGACGGAACTTTTTTTCACAACTGTGATTCTTTTAAAGCTTGCAATCCACGTGCTGGCATTTTTTCTGGTTACATCATGTTTAAAAGTAACTGAAATAGTCAGGTGGAATTTTCTTTAAAAATAGGACATATTAAAATAGGACATATTCATGTTACAGAAATGGGAAGTTACAAGTTAGCTGCTTTTTAAGATTTAAATCAAAGGTTACCCCTTTTTTCTGTACAATATGCAAAAATATAGACGATTGAATTTTTTCTATTAATTTTTTTCTGTCTATTTTTTGCCAGTGGGAATATGACAAAGCCCAGCTGTAGGAGTAGTAAGAAGCACAGCAGCAGTAGCGGATGCAAGTCGGACAGAAAGATATCAAAGCTTAGTGAAATGCGTAGAAGGCTTACTCTGAAACATTCACCGCACGTCCATCAACGATGTTCCCCACGTATTCAAAAATGGAACTCACCCCTCATTCAGGTTGAACAAGTCAACGAGCCTCAGCAAGCAGGAACCAGTAATGTAAGTTTTTTTTCCTTTTGCTGTTCCGATGGTATATTGCTGCGACACGAGTTTTGTAGTTTTTGGAGCTGGGAGAAGGATGGAATTGGGAACGAGGAGTTCCTCCTTTTCTTCCAAATCGTGGAACTGGAGAATTGATATGAATATAAGGAGGGGGATGGAAGTGGGAAACGGAGGAGATCCTCCCTTCTTTTTGCAGGTGGAACCGGATCTGAGGAGAGGGGATGGAACGATGGATCTGAGAAGAGGGGGATCGATGTCTTGCTGGAGAAGAAGGTGTGGGGGCGTCGAGGGGGAAAGAGGTGGTGGGGACCAGCGATGTGTGTTTCCCGCGCCTCGTCACGCGAGCGGCCCCGCGATGTGTGTTTCCCGCGCCTCGTCACGCGAGCGGCCCCGCGATGTGTGTTTCCCGCGCCTCGTCACGCGAGCAGCCACGCGGGAGAGGACGGACGCGGGACAGAAACATCCCTGTCGGAACGACCTCGACTTTCCCCTGATCGAAGTCGACCTCAGTTTAGCTGCGTCCTTTTAAAAACACGTTCTATAATGAGACGGTTTTTGTTGAAAAAGAGGGGAATCGCACCGTTAGTCACCGAACTTAAATTAGATTAGATGAGCACTTTGGCCACATAATTCTCAAAACCTCCCAAACTGGTGACAAACCATAAGGTGCTCGTCGAAATGCATCATCTAATTTGGTACATGACCTGTTTACTCATCCTTGAGAGTCATGTGACCAATTTGAAACGTTTTGAGAACTATGTTACCAAAGTGCTCATCTAATTTAAGTCCAGTGACCAAACAGTGTGTTTTCTACATTTCTTCTTTAAAAACACACGTTTTACTATTTTCGTTTCGTTTGATTGGTTCGCTTGGTTCGCTTTTGCCTATTATTCCGACTAATTCGACTGTAGTTTGTAAATTAAGCAGAGTGTGATATAATTCAATGGAGTGCGAACTGAATTTAAGATAAAAACTTAAGGTAGAAAAACATAAACGCAAGTAGGCTTCACAATTTTCAGCTCTTGTCACACATTTTAGAACTTTTTCCTTAGATGCGTATTGTTAAAGGGGGGTGGCGTTTTGACATGTAACTTTTTTTTTCGATGCAGAAACATATACTCGCATATGCCACAATGAGTTTCCCATTTTAAAACCTTGAGTTGAACGATACTTGTAAAAATGTGTACCTTTTTTTTAGTAGAGTAAAAAATGTGTACCTACCCTGTTATGTTTAGACATCTCATGGGCTTCACGCTGACAGCTACGGTTGGGCTGTTGCTGGGCTCGGCCGTGGTTGGGCTGCGGTTCTGGCCGGGGCCTTCTGTCCAGCGCTGGACCGGGCTTCTTATTAGCCTCCGTCAGGCCGTGTTACGATGCAAACTGGCTCCGATGGGGGCCTGCTGCAGCCTTGTCAGGAGAGCTGCAGGTAGGACATGAAAGCGGATATGATAATTTACACGCCCATCTCAGTTTCTTAAATCCGTTTTAAATAATTTATATATACTTTGAAAAATATGAAAAATATGGTATCCGATTTTGAACTGGCATCCATAAACGGCATAGAATATGATATGTGAAATATCATCCGTATCGGGTTCTTCATGAAGTCAGGTTCTCTCTCTCTCTCGCATTGCTTCAAGGCTTGTTAATGTTGTTGTAGTTACATGGAGTAATTCAAACGAAATAAGTATTTCCATTAAGAAATCAATCGTACAACGATTGATCGACATAAGGTTTCTTAAATATGAAGCAGCGACAATTTTTTTTGAAATAGAAGCAATTTTGTCCCAATCTATTAATTATGGAGAAGAGAATTTCCCCGTTAATTAACAGAAAACAGGAACAAAACAATTACAACACCACCACATGTAGACTACTCCCAGGTATGCAACTTCCCGGCCATCTAGACCGACCAACAAACTCTCCAACTCAACTAGAACCGTAAACTCTCGACATAAGAGTCACCACGTTGCAAAGGGAACCCCACTGGAAACAAATACCTCAGACACGACAACCCTAAACGTTGAGGACCATCCATCAAGCAATTGCGGTAACCTTCCTCATGGCGCCACTCTTCTTGCTTTTACTTCGGAGAGAATTCTACGCCTTCTTGATTTTGCCCATGTGGCCTTCCTCGTCAAGACGCAAGCAATCTCCTTGCTATATCCAGGGCTAGCAGTCTCCAAACTGACAAGTCGCAAAGTTCTTTTGCAAAAAGACTCTCGAAGTTTGGTGCCAACGCACTTACCTCATTAGCCTCCTCACTCAAAGACACCACATGTCTAGTGGTCTTGGGAAAGTGAGTGATAGTAGCATCCAAATCACCACGATACACAAAGGAAGGCGTCTGCCAGGGCTCCAAAGGTTGTGGTGAGGGCGTCATGGGCGGCGGCCAAGGCCCCTATAGACAATATCCACCGGGAGCACCACAGGTGGTTTGTCACATAGCTCGCTTGATTTCTCGCACATATGTCTCAATGACAGACCGACCTTAAATATCGATGTGCACAAAGAAGTACGCGTATATCTAGTTTTGGATATGCTATTTTTTCGATCAGGGCACTTTATTACCCATCTCGTCACAAGGATATAAAGTAGATTACACCCAGCCTCTACATAATAAATATGCACACAACCAAATGACTCTAAATAGCTCCTATGAAACTAGAGGGCCAATCCGAAGATCACAAAGCCACCCATGTGGGGTAAAAACATCCCTCACGGCATCTTCTGACCGTGTAAAAATCTCCATAATTAGGTCTAAAAAATCCACATTTTGTAGAGACAATCATAAACAAAGCATATGTGTATACCGAGAAATGACCTGCACAAGAGATTTTTTATCATTAAAAACCTTGTAATTTTTTACATAACCAAATCGAACATATTTTGGCAACCGCTCCCACCCTAATAAGAACTATATATTTATTATCGATACTATGTAGCCAGTAGCCAAAAACATTTACAACACTACATGATGGGTACAAGTTAGAAGCAACTTGGATGACTAATCATATATTACAAGCAAACTTACATTGAAAGAACAAGTGTTCCATTATCCCATCTCGATGAAAAAATACACATTTTATGCTTTCATGCCAGTTATGTTTTATAAGGTTCTTCTTAGTAATGATTACACCTTCCTAAAGTACCATGAAAAGAAATATATTTTGAGTGGGGCCTTCATTTTTCTAGATTTTCTTATTATCCATAGAGAATTTCCAATTCTCGAGAAGATTCCAACAAAATTCATTAATCCCTTGCGACACCTATACCAATGCCATACGCCCTAATAGAGCATATCATGCCACAAGTTTGGGAACGATTAAATCTCGTCTGAATGTCACATTTGATGTAGTTGTCTCCAAAATCGAGGTGAACACATCTCTCTTGTGATGAACAATATTATATAGAGATGGATATTGGTTCCAGAGAGAGGTATTACCTAGCCACCGATCCTTCCAGAACCTAATCTCCGAGCCATTATTAATGCAAAAATATTCAAAATTTTCATCGCCATTACACTAGTTAAAAAATTGGAATCACCCGATTTCCAATAAACCTGTGACAATGCTTTTGAGCCTATGTAATTTCCTTTTTCGAATAGCTTGCAAAACGCCATCTTCGATCGGTAAGAATCTTAAAATGTATTTTACCAAGGAGGGTTGTGTTTTTTACCTGAACTAGGTCAATGCCCGTGCGTTGCAACGGAAGAACACTATATATATCATATAAAATTGTTAATCTAAATAGTACTCCCTCTAATTTGAAATATATGTCGACAATTGTGTTTATGAACAATAAATGTTTAGTTGCTTTCTTACGACAATTAAAGTAGACCGAAGGGAGTGTTATTTATTTCTCCTAGGTAGATGTCTTCCTCTCTCTTGGATTATCCTCTCTTCGATTGTCTATCGACTCTCCTTTAAATTACAAAGCCAACCTGTTTATATTTTGATCAGCAACATCCTATTTTTACATCATTGCTTCACACATGGGTACATTTTCCTAATCCTTGAATCTCTGCGGCTGAAGTTCCCTTGTGGTTACTCAGCTATGTCACCATATTCTCGGTATCGCTTCGTCTTGTACCTTCTCCTACATCGGGGAATCATTCATGAGATTCATGTCACCTTTCATTCTATTTCCATATCTCAACTCTATCTCCACCTTTGTCGTGGACCAGTCTTAATTCCTTGCATTATCTCACTCGACCTTGCATTATCTCACTCGACCTAGCAAGAAAAATATGTACACTTTTTTTTTCAATGTGTTGTAAAAGTCATAAAATTCTAATTATTCCACACAAATTAGGAGAGTACATGTCACCTCTTCTAAATAAGATGTTTTTCACCTCTTACGTACACATTGAACGAACATGTAGAGTCCCTACATAATTTACATGTATACGCACCCTAACCAATCAATTTTACAAGTATATACACCTCTTATCATGATACTGAAAGGATACATCTGGAAATATTATCATGATTTTCCAAATTCGGCATGATATTCGTAACCGAAACATACATGGAAAGCAAACTCCTGCACAAAAATGTAGCCAATACAACCAACACAAGCAACAATGCCAAATGTCATATCAGATTCAATTAGGAGGCACAATTCATCTAAATTTCAAGCACCGAGACAAAAAACCACCAAACTTTGGTTGAGAAAGATAAGGAATCTATAGCAGTTCAATGGCAAAATACATCATAGGAAAGATAAAACAGCATTATCCAAATTCAGACTTTGCTTGCAGGACTTTATTTTGTCTTCATACTATGTTGTGCAAAAGAAGTATGCCATTTTTAACATCACACACTCTAACAGTGATACTAAGTAAATTACATGAAAAGAGATTGAAACAAAAACATGAAAGGAAGTGCTAGTGGTTGACTTACTTCAAGTGTTCAGAGCTCACTGGAGATCTAATATGTGGGAGAGAATGAAGATACAGTGTTGTGTCGGGCTCAAAGTGATGTACTATACCATTCAATTCATTCCTTATTTGCTTTCTACTCCACACAATTTCCCAAACCTACATTCTACAAATAAAATCATATAATCTGCAAGTAGAACCCATGCATGACAAGCAATCGGATGAAGATAAAAGGAAGGTACCACCTCACCACATTGTTTTGGCGTTGGCTGGATCCAATTTCAAATTGCCATTTGGTGTACACTGCCCACACCTGCAAACATAGGAACTAACGGGGGAGGCATCTTGTTCTGTAGCTAATCTTTTCCCTCCCTCATTCTTCTACAAAGCCAATTCAATAACCTCTAATAATCATAGAACTGAACATGAAGAAACAAAGGACATTCTGTTGATAATGCACCTTAAAATAAATAAGTGGAAATAGCATCATGGAAGCTGAATGTCTCCCTAATCATACAAGTTCCGTCTCTACTTTTTTTTGAGGAATCATATGAGGGCATCTTTTGCTTGCTTCTATGACTCAATTCCACATAAAAATGTTGTAGTAACGAAGTTTGGTAGGCATCATATGATGATCAAACAGCATAGCTTCCATGATCTCACATGATACTTTGGAAAACCATTTTACAAAACAATTTCCGTTGCCAAATTCACCATCTACTTTCTTACCTGCAAGACGGTAGAACAAACGAGCATAAATTAGTTAGTCTGAGAAAAAATCCCTTTCTAACCCAAAAAAAGATGTACGGGTTAAAAGTAAATTAAGTGAAGAGGTTTAGAAAACCTGAATATCCCAAGGACAATTTGAATATGCCATCACACACCTAAACCTAAACTATCAGCATGCTGAAATTTTAACTATGCCTTCAAACCCTATGCAAGAAGCCTTAAGTAAAGTTAGCTTATATGATATTCTGAATAAAGGCTTCACACATAATCCTTTCCCATGTAGCATACCAAAAATATTCCAATGAGCAATCCAAATTCGGTCACCCGCCCTACTATGGAAGATTGTTAACTTTTTTGTAGCATCAAGCAAAGAATCATAATGTGAAACAATTTAACCAACTGTGACCAAAACAACAACTCGACAAGCACTACATGTAGTTAGTTTTTCTTTACGGAAACATCTATCTAATCTACATAAATAATGACAGCCTTTCATAATTTTTCAAAACAGTAAATAAACATTCTCTGGCTCTTCTAATACAAATTGAAGAATTATGCATTCTGAAAACAATACCTACTAAGTGTTACTTGTCGCCATCTTTTCACCGAATTTAGTGTCAATATACTATTAATCCTGTTTGCTGCTTTTAAGTGCTGATGTGTCCTTAGTTTGTGGCAACATAAAATGGTTCGACTGGAAATAAAAAGTTAGTCGCAGCCAACAACCTGTAAAATAGTCTCACAGGTTATAAACGAACACTGAGGAACATCATATTCAACAAACCTTAGATCATGTAGGAGACCAAGGAATAGCATTCTAGCTCCACGTGTTGTACAGTACGTGATATTGACTTCAATCGTGTGCAACCGCTGTGACATCCATTGTTGCTGAGAAGCACCTACAGGCTACAGAAGTTCACTATCGGTACATACTCCACCCACGCAATTTTCTTTCAAATCCACAAGCAGAAACGGAGGCTGAATCCAAGAACTCAGGTAGCTAGACGTACAATCGGCAGGCTCCTAGTCATGCACAACATGAAAATTTGGTATTAATTTAACATCAAATATAAAGAAACTATTGCTGCATGTCAGCTGGGGGCTGAACAGAGACAATTGGGGTATGAAAAAAAAAGAACGGAAGCTCACACAGCTTGAGCAATGATTTCACGGGGAGACGCAACAAGCTCACGAACACCTAAGAACTGAAGCCAGGTCGAGGCTGCGCCAACTAACTCGCCAGGCTACGAGGGCGCCGTAGCGGAGGCCAAAGAGGAGCCGGGCCGTGCCACAGGGGAGAGCCATCAACACGGACGCCAGATTGGTCGAGCAAAGCGCCCCTGGTTGAGCAGCAGGGAGCTCCGCGGTGGAGCAGGGACGCACGCAGTAGCCGTCGGTGCGGAGGCCATGGTGGACGAGCCATGCGCACTCACGTCCCATAGCGGCGCACAAAAGCAGATGGGTCTAGGGAGGTCGATTTGGGGGCGATTTTTTCGTGGGGGCTGGATTTATGGGATTGAACGACCGAAGGAGACGCCCCGCCGTCTGTCGTGCGACGACCTCCTTCGGCGGCGGCAAGGGTGCCTCGGAGTGGTCTGGAGGCAAGGGTTGTGGACGATGTGTAAAGCGTTTCTGCGGCGGCAGCGCGGGCGCCTCGGAGTGGTCTGGGGGCGACTCAGAGACGGCAAGGGTTTTGTTCAAATGACCCCATAACATGAGAAGGGGAAGGGAACGATCATCTCGGAAGAAACCGCCGTCGATTACGGGGAGGAGAAGACGCGCGGAGGATACCTTTTCCGTTGCGAGACGAAGCGTGACGAAACCAGAGGCGAAACGCGTTGGGCGACGAACGACAGAACCAATCGTTCTTTTTAGATAGGAGAGATGTATGAACACCTAACCCCTCCCGATCTTTAGGTCGGCAGACCCCACGCCATCGAGTCAATCAATATTTTTTATTTTCACAATCCCTTTGCCAAAAGAATTTTACGCGGAAGAAATCTAATTTGTGCAAGACTCCTCGGACTAATTGGAAGAAAGAAACTATATATAATATAAATTACTTAACACTGAATTGACTAGAATCAGTCTCCACCTAGAGATAGTAGTTTTTCTTTCTAGCTACATAGACACACTTCTTTTCGAATTCTAGGAGGGCTTCTCCGGGAAGGTCCTCTCCCTCAGCTTCTCTGAGAAACCCGACTCACAAATTCATTTAGACTTCAAATTATTCTTTTCAAAACTAATTTAGAAGATTAAACTAATTTATGAGGCGAGCTTCTGGGAGAAGTTGGTGAAGAGGGGCTTTCCGGAGAAATCCTCCTGTGCCTTAACCTTCTTTGAAGTCTGTTCTCGACATGTTTTTATGCGATTTGTGATTTTTTTATAATGAATCAGAATATCAAAATACCTAATAAACTCTTGATGGTTTTTTTTTTGAGAGTACGTAGTCGCGTACCTTACTTTTATACTCCCTCCATATCAAAATTTAAGATGTTTTAGTATTTTTCTTTCCATCCGTATCTAGACATGAACCTTGCACCAAAACATGTATAAATACGGATGGAAAGTAAAATATTAAAATATTTTACATTTTGATACGGAGGGAGTAGAAGGCAGAAATAGATTTACAAGAGCTTCCCCGACCGTGACAACGGCAAGGGTAGCCAAACCCCATGAATGCACACCTAGTCCTATCTCATACTTAGATGGTTTTCTCACTTGCGCGGAAGAACGATCGATCAGCACTCGGCTGATCACCTTGGTGTGTTCACCGAAGCATTCTGCACAACGTATATATAGATCAAGCTAGCAGGGAGTGGCGATCGACTGAGCGACGACATGTGATCGAGAAGGAACAAAAAATCCAAATTCTGCGGTGACAGATGGCTGCTTATCTTTCACACCGACGACGACGGTGCTCGATCAGTTCTGCAGCAGCGGCACGATCGATCGGTCACACCAGCAAAACCAAGACTTGCGTCCTACGATGCTTCACCCACGCGCCTGCCTGCGTCTCGCATTCAGGCAGACGGGGACATTCCTCCTCCTCCTAAAATTCTCAATCAATCAACCGGCCAGCGGAGAGCTTTGCTGTGCATTGAGCGTTTGGATTCCTCGTGACGGTTTCTCGCATGTGTTATTCGTTTGTTACACGATCGATCGATCGTAGCGTTGGTGGGTGGCGTGCTGACATGTGCCACCAAATTTAAGGTGCCTGGTCACCTTCCTAGCGTTTTATCGCCTGGTGGTCTGGGTCAGAAGAAGGTGACGCGTCTCCTTTGCTTCGCGCTCAATGCTCACACGAACACGAACGGCTTGCATTTGCAGAGGGCTGCATATATGTTCATCGATTTCACTTCAGCGGAAGCAGGTAAACAGAGCTTCAGTAATTACATGTGAAGAATCCGGCACATAAGCAAAATCAATGGCACGGAAAGGTTTTTATTTGGCAAAAAAAAAAAAATGGGACATCAAATGGATGCGTCCATTTTTCAAATGTTTTTTAGAGGGTGTACCACTCACCAATCACCAATAGAAAACCGAAAAGAGAATTTTCAGGAGAAAAAAAGGAGATGGCGGGAAATCCAAGTATCGGTTGGTCGATCGGGGTTGGTCGACCGGAGACGCACGCAGCCTGACAACGGCAGCGGCATCCAGCGTAGCGCAGGGCACCGGCAAAACCAACCTGTCGCTTCACTTCGCGGCAACGGGGACGCCGCAACCAACCGACCCGGCTAGCTCACCTCGCCGGCCGCCACGATCCACACGCCGGCGCCCATCCGTCCGTCCGTCCGCCGCGCGTGGCCATCATCGGGCGCACCACATCGAACAGCCACCCCTCACCTCTCCCACCCGCCAAAACTCCTCCATCCTCCCCGGCCCGCGAGCTCTTCCCTCTTCATTTAACCCTCTCATATAGCCCCTGCCACAAGCGAACCAGACACCACCACCCCCCACACTCACCCCTCTCCCACACCCACTCGCGCTCCTGCGCCGGCCGCCGCGACGATGGAGGCGGGCGCGGGGCTGGTGGCCGGCTCGCACAACCGGAACGAGCTGGTGCTGATCCGGGGGCATGAGGACCACAGGGCGCCGCTGCGGGCGCTGAGCGGGCAGGTGTGCGAGATATGCGGCGACGAGGTGGGCCGCACCGCCGACGGCGACAGCCTCTTCGTCGCCTGCAACGAGTGCGGCTTCCCGGTGTGCCGCCCCTGCTACGAGTACGAGCGCCGGGAGGGCACCCAGAACTGCCCGCAGTGCAAGACCCGGTACAAGCGCCTCAAGGGGAGCCCCCGGGTGGCCGGGGACGAGGACGAGGAGGACATTGACGACATCGAGCACGAGTTCAACATCGATGACGACCAGGACAAGCAGCTGCAGCGGCATGGCGGCGCAGTACAGAACAGAGACATCACCGAGGCCATGCTGCACGGCAGGATGAGCTACGGGAGGGCCTCCGAGGACGGCGGCGAGGGAAACCACACACCCATGGTCCCGCCCATCATCACCGGCAATCGCTCCATGCCGGTATGCATGAATCCTTTAGCTCCTCCCATTACTTGTTGTTGCTTGGTAGTTCTAGCTAAGCTAGCTCAGGAATTGAATTTTTTGTTCATAACAATTCAGGTGAGCGGCGAGTTCCCGATATCAGCAGGCCATGGCCATAGCGAGTTCTCCTCCTCCCTGCACAAGCGCATCCATCCGTACCCTATGTCCGAGCCAGGTTAATTACTACTTAAGCCGAAAACCTGTAATTTCGTTTGTTCGTGTGCTTATATTAAGCGACGTCGATCAGTTACTGATGAGGAGAAATTTGATCAGGGAGTGCCAAGTTTGACGAGAGGAAGGAGGTGAGCTGGAAGGAGAGGATGGACGACTGGAAGTCGAAGCACGGTGTTGCCGACGCCGACGACATGGACGCAGACGTGCCACTGTATGCAATCCACACTACAAACCCAGCCGCTGCACTGTACTTAATTCAAATTCCAAAAACCGTTGCTGATCCCCTGGACTTCTCTGTACGTGTGTGATGATGTGCAGGAACGACGAGGCGAGGCAGCCGCTGTCGAGGAAGGTGTCGATCGCGTCGAGCAAGGTGAACCCGTACCGGATGGTCATCATCCTCCGTCTCTTCGTCCTCTGCGTCTTCCTCCGGTACCGCATCCTCAACCCCGTCCCGGAGGCCATCCCGCTGTGGCTCACCTCCATCGTCTGCGAGATTTGGTTCGCCGTCTCCTGGATCCTCGATCAGTTCCCCAAGTGGTACCCCATCGACCGCGAGACTTACCTCGACCGCCTCTCCCTCAGGTCCTTAATTAATTACCACAGTCACGAAAATCAGTCACAGTTTCTTTCTTGATCCTCCAAACTACCCGTCCATGGCTCTGAAGTCTGAACTCTGAAAAATGAATTGTGCAGGTATGAGAGGGAAGGGGAGCCCTCGATGCTGTCGGCGGTGGATCTGTTCGTGAGTACAGTGGATCCACTCAAGGAGCCCCCGCTGGTGACGGCGAACACGGTGCTGTCCATCCTGGCCGTGGACTACCCGGTGGACAAGGTGTCGTGCTACGTCTCCGACGACGGCGCGTCCATGCTGTCCTTCGAGTCGCTGTCGGAGACAGCGGAGTTTGCCAGGAAGTGGGTGCCCTTCTGCAAGAAGTTCAGCATCGAGCCCCGCGCGCCGGAGTTCTACTTCTCCCGGAAGGTCGACTACCTCAAGGACAAGGTCCAGACGAACTTCGTCCAGGAGCGCCGCGCCATGAAGGTACTTTCTGAAACAACTCTTCCCCGTCACTGGTTTAATTAATCTGCTTACCATTTAGCAAATGATGAACGTTGCTGATCATTTTTGTTGGATGGGTTGATGAGCAGAGAGAGTACGAGGAGTTCAAGGTGCGGATCAACGCGCTGGTGTCCAAGGCGCAGAAGGTGCCCGACGAGGGGTGGATCATGAAGGACGGCACGCCGTGGCCCGGCAACAACACCCGCGACCACCCCGGCATGATCCAGGTGTTCCTGGGTCACAGTGGAGGCCATGACGCCGAGGGCAACGAGCTGCCGCGTCTGGTCTACGTCTCCCGTGAGAAGCGGCCCGGGTTCCAGCACCACAAGAAGGCCGGCGCCATGAACGCTCTGGTACTGCACTGCACCCTTTCACTTGCTTCTTCGGCTCAGACATGGACGTTTTCTTACGGTTCTCTGAATTTTTACCTGACACTCTGACAGATCCGCGTCTCCGCCGTGCTCACCAATGCGCCCTTCATGCTCAATTTGGATTGTGATCATTACATCAACAATAGTAAGGCTATCCGGGAGGCGATGTGCTTCCTCATGGACCCGCAGGTCGGCCGCAAGGTCTGCTATGTGCAGTTCCCCCAGAGGTTCGACGGCATCGACGCCCACGACCGATACGCCAACAGGAACACTGTCTTCTTCGATGTAAGCCTACCAGTTCATCACATCTACATTATGTGTCTAGAAACGAAAGTACAAGTGAGTGATGGAATGGACCTGACATTAGTAAGTTCTTGGTCATCAGATCAACATGAAGGGGCTGGACGGTATCCAAGGGCCGGTGTATGTCGGAACAGGATGCGTGTTCAGGCGACAGGCACTCTACGGCTACAACCCTCCTAGCGGCCCCAAGAGGCCGAAGATGGTGACCTGCGACTGCTGCCCGTGCTTCGGTCGGAAGAAGCGAAAGAACGGCTTGGACGGGCTGCCGGAGAACGTAGCTGATGGAGGTAAGTTTCAGAGAAAGCACACACTGAACGTTGCCTCAACAGTTCAGTGACCTGCTGCAGATCAATGAAATTTCCTCTTTTGGCTCTTCAGGAATGGACGGTGGCAAGGAGTTGATGATGTCCCAAATGAACTTCGAGAAGCGCTTCGGGCAGTCTGCGGCGTTCGTCACGTCGACATTCATGGAGGAAGGTGGCGTCCCACCGTCGTCGAGCCCCGCAGCTCTGCTCAAGGAGGCCATTCATGTGATCAGCTGCGGCTACGAGGACAAGACTGACTGGGGTCTAGAGGTACAGTAACCACACAGGCCGTCACTTTGGCCAACTATCTCCATAGTTTCAGACATCAAGTACTGATTTGTGTTCCTTCCATGAATGATGCAGCTTGGGTGGATCTACGGATCGATCACAGAGGATATCCTTACCGGATTCAAAATGCATTGCCGCGGGTGGCGGTCGATCTACTGCATGCCGAAGCTTGCCGCTTTCAAGGGGTCGGCGCCGATCAATCTGTCTGACCGTCTCAACCAGGTGTTGCGGTGGGCGCTTGGGTCTGTGGAGATCTTCTTCAGCCGGCACAGCCCATTGCTCTACGGCTACAAGAACGGCAACCTCAAGTGGCTCGAGCGCTTCGCCTACATCAATACCACCATCTACCCCTTCACCTCGCTGCCGCTGCTCGCCTACTGTACCCTCCCGGCTGTGTGTCTCCTCACCGGGAAGTTCATCATGCCACCGGTCAGTGCTACACGGCCAGTCTTCCCCGTCGTCCTTCCCGCCAAATATCACCGGTTCAAATGCCTGACAGTTTTGTGGTGTTTATTGTGTTGCTGCAGATTAGCACATTCGCCAGTCTCTTCTTCATCTCGCTTTTCATTTCGATCTTCGCAACGGGCATCCTGGAGCTGCGGTGGAGCGGGGTGAGCATAGAGGAGTGGTGGAGGAACGAGCAGTTCTGGGTCATTGGTGGTGTGTCCGCGCACCTGTTCGCCGTCATTCAGGGTCTGCTCAAGGTCCTGGCTGGTATCGACACCAACTTCACCGTCACCTCCAAGGCGACAGGTGACGAGGACGACGAGTTCGCAGAGCTCTATGCCTTCAAGTGGACAACCCTCCTCATCCCACCGACGACGCTGCTCGTCATCAACATCATCGGCGTCGTGGCAGGCATCTCTGACGCCATCAACAACGGCTACCAGTCATGGGGTCCGCTCTTCGGCAAGCTCTTCTTCGCCTTCTGGGTGATCGTGCATCTCTACCCGTTCCTCAAGGGTCTCATGGGGAGGCAGAACAGGACGCCCACCATTGTCATCATCTGGTCTGTGCTGCTGGCCTCCATCTTCTCCTTGCTCTGGGTCAGGATCGATCCATTCACCGTCAAGGCCAAGGGGCCTGATGTGAAGCAGTGTGGCATCAACTGCTGAGTGGGTCAAGAATCTTTGAAGATTGTGCATAGGGAGGAGAACAATTTGGACACAAGTTTTGTATTGTTGATGTTTTGTTCATGCTATGTTTTGTGTAATATTTTGGGGGCCAGAATTGGTTTAAACAAGAATTGAACAGAGGACCAAGTTTCCATGTCAAGCAAGAAAGAATGGTATTCATATGTTTTAGGTGTGATTGCGTCCATGGCTAACTGGTAATTTGGTTCAAATCCAAGACTAATAGAACGCTTTAGAAAGGTTCCTGCTATGGGGATAAAAAATGATACAGCGTCCAAAAATCCAAAGACTTCAAACATAGGATTGGAAATGTAAGAAGCAGAATTCTGATATTCAAATCATCATAAATGTGTACCACACAAGTGTTATTTTGGAGTAAACTGCAACCCAACGGCAACATGCATATTGGTGCGATTGAGATGTCAGTATTCCCAAACAATTGAGTTGGTTGAGGTGACAAAGAGAGTACAACAAAATCTGGTAATACTGTTGCACACAAGGAAGAATTCATATTTCTCAGTATCTTTTCCTTAAATTTCATTTGTGTATTATCTTTCCAGATGTCAAAAAAATACAATGGAAAAGAAAAGGGCTCAAATGAAACTACTGTACTAACAGAACAAGAAATAAAAACTAAAAGAAGGGGGAAAGTGGCTAGCAGTGCACTATCTGGTAAAAGCCATTTACACATGAGACCTACAAGCTATCATATCTAAGCACTGTGAGTTGTTATCTGCACAGCATCGCACCTTGATCGCCAGGGGATGTTTAACATACTTTTGTTTTGTTAATTTTTTTGTCTCTACGATACTCTTATATTCACAGGCTCAACTTGCACAGTTGTACCTATTCAAAGAGATCGGCGTATATCTTATATCTTTGCCTGGGTTGTTAATTCATCTGGACAAATCCTTTAATTGCATAAGATGTGTCCGCAGGCTAGACTCCTGTACCTGATTAAAGATACAATAGCACTAGTAAGATCTTGTGTACAACTGCTGCCATCATGTGAACAATCAATCACCAGTTCACAACCAATCAGAGAACGAAATTGTGTTTTTCAAAATTCAGAGCTTTATGGCCAAGTAGAATGCAAGTACCTCCAGTTTTGCTGCCATAGCCAAGAGTTCTCTGCATTCATCAAGCATGACCTTTTGTTGTCCTGCAACGACTGAAAGCTCTGAGACCAAATATGTCCTGTCTTCAACCTGGCAAGAAAGATGCTCTAATGTCAGTGAATACGGACGTTGACAGGAATTCGCCATAACAGAGAGGGGTGGCCTTTCTTAGTTCTTCAACTTTAGTAATTCAGTCCACTTGATATCATGAGCTTATTGAAGGTCAAGTTTAAATCATGCCAACCGAGGGTGCGTACAGAAAGATTTCAACTACTAATGTGGACCCAATTTTTTGGTGGGGCTTTATGTATGTGTTAGTGATTTAATAGTCAATATATTTCATCAGCTTTCTGATGTAAAAAGCCTTTTATAAGCTGGGGGTTCCCACGGAAAATAATAACACTCATATCATCATCACTTATTACCAGTGAAAAAAAATCTTATAGTATGAATCATACTTCTCCTGCAACTCTTGTGACGAAACGTATGGAACAATGAGATAAAGTAAAAGATCTGCCTACGTTAAAGACCTGATTTTATTAGCAAGGCAAGTAAATGCGGAAAGTAAAGTCCTAAGTTATCTGACCTTAGAAAGCATACAATGAACTGACGATCCCAAACCTTGCATGACATCAACAGCTGAGCTTACAGCATTCTTTAGACTAACTGCATCGGCCTGTTAATACAATGAGAATACCATTTGTCACAATCGCAAGCGTAATATTTGGGCACAAGTAGAAGGGAAACCTCAAAATTATTCCAAGTTTATTCAATGCAGTTTTTCACAGCATACCCTCGCTCCTGATGTGACTGGAAGGCGCAGTGTGCTTGCTTTTAGAGCCTCAGTTGCCCGAAATAAAGAAACACTATTCTCCTTTTCAAGTGCTGGCCATTGTTCGAGGTAAGCAATCTGAACCACAGTAACAGCAGATTAAAAAGGGTGATGTATCATGTATGCATTTACAGTCATAATCCATGCAGTATTGGTCATTGGTCATTGCATGCATTCTTTCAGATCCCTAATCTTCAGGTTTCATACCACCCTCTTTTGGAGAAAAGGAAAGTGTGAATCTGTGATGTCAAAACTATGTCCCTATTTGTGTATTCCAAATTTGCCGTCAGAATGAGAAGAGTAATATTATCATGCAATTAGGTCATAATCTTTCAGAGAGGACGTTTTGAAACAATCATGCTATGCATCAATTGGTATCAACAGGAACATCGTAACAAATTTGTGCCAACTTATCGCAAATTGCAATTATAGTTAAATGGCAAATAACATGAGTTTAGCAATTTGACTAAGCCATAATGCATGAGGTGGACCTTACCTGCCCTTGCATAATGTCATACAGCTTCAACTCTTGCTGATGACGCTGCACCATGATCCTTCGCAAATTAACAGCATCCCTCAAATTCGAGGTATTCCTCCAAATATTATATAGAATATTCTGTTTTACATGAGAACAGGGAAAACTCTTTCATCAACTGAACATCACTAAACAAAAAAAAAGAAGCAAAGCTCAAAAGAAAAGTACAACTACACCAAAAGTACCAATGCTAAAAATCATTAGACCACATACTTCCGAACGTATGTACCCAGAATTTTGTAATGCAAAAACTGCTGTCAATATTGTCAAACAGTTGTCATCACTGAACTGAGCCTGAAACAGTCACATGCCTAATTAGGTAACTTACTGTTTTTTTTACATATTAGGTAACTTACTGTTGATGAACCATAAGATGTTTATATCCTAGAGTTTAGCAAAAAAGGTTGCAAAATGAGAGTGCTGTGTTTTTTTTTCTAGAATAGAGTGCTGTGTTGTTGTCCTTCAAATTAGGGATCAATTGTAGCATAGAAGTATAAAAACAGGAATAAGGTCCTTGCACGAAACATCCCAACTTGAAACGTTTTAAATAAAAAATGCTAAATTTACCTCGACAGTGGACTTTTGGAAAGATAGAACATCTTCCGCACGAGCATTTACGAAGAGCAACTGCAGGTATCTATTATGCAGCAAGCGCAGTTGATGGATATTTTCAGTTTGGCTGGCATTCTTCCTTCCCTTTCTTGGATCAACCATGTAGCTAACAACAGGAGATATAACACCTGGTTGAATAGTTACAGCACTTTGTGAACGGCAAGGTGTTGAAGGCCTTGTCCGAGATGGATTTTGAAAAGCCCTAGAAGCAGATGATGCAGCTGACAAGACCTTGTTTGGTGATGATGAGCGATGAAGAACGGGAACAGGTAAAGTGATTGTCCTACTCGGACGGCTCACAGATTTAGATCTTTCTGTTGTCTGCGAATAAACATCACTGACAGAGTTTAACTGTCCATCTCGTCTGTTTGCATGAATAGCCAATCTCCGTGCCACGTCATCCAATGACTGATTCAACCTTTTACCTTTGTCTTCAGAAGCAGGAATCTTCCTTGGTGAAAGCCCTCTAGAAGTATTTGACAGAGGGACCGATCTGCTAGATTTCTCTGAAAGTTCAGTATTTGACATAAGATTGGCAGGCCCACGCCCACTTATCATGGCTGGCCAACGGTTTTGCTCAGTTGCCCTCTTTTGTAGGTCTTCTGAAGGTCGAGCATTCTCACATTGTTCAGCAACTTTTTTCCTTCTCAGAGGACTCCTCTTCCTCTCAGTTGGAACACTGGCCTGTCCCTTGGTCTGATCTAAAGATGGGCTAGAGACTACCTTATCTTTCTTATTACCAGGGGCAACCACAGACCCCAACTGGTAGGAGGGAGACAGGTTCCGCATCGCTGGCCACAAGCCATGTGGAGACCTTCCGTTTGCTATACACCTAGAACTCTTGCTTGCCTCTTTGATGGTATCACGAACTGGTGTAACGGACCTTAATATTGGGGTTGAGGGTGTTGACACCCTAGAAGAAGGGGTTGACGGTGTTGTGGGTCTTCTTCTGTCTGCCGACTGCGCCCTTTTGGGCACTGGTGTGCCATCAGTTGTTGAGGTCCGAGCAAGACTGGGAGATGTACATCGCCTTGTCGAGGTAACAGACTGATCACTCTTGTACCTGGATGCAACATCTCTCACTCGGCTTACAGAGGAAGCATTGTGCTTCTCAGATGGAACTAGTGGTGGTCTTCGAGTTTCTTCGACAAGAGCAGATTTCTGCACACCACTCTTAAGAACCTCCATGAAGGATAGCAACTTCCAGAACCAACCACATCAATGTGTGTCTCATGAAACTAGCCTACCTGCAGGCTGCTGCAATGCTGCAGTGGCCCAGTCGCCCAGATCTACAAAAGGTCCACACACAGAACATCAAATAATCAGAGTAGGCCAAATGAAGAAAAGCATTCAACCAGATTCACTTGAAACAAACAAGATGAACTATCCAGGCACACAAAAGCAACGAAATGACACAATATCAACATGTTTAAACAATGTACCCAAGTGATCCAGAAACTGCAGGTAACTGAATAACATACCCGTTTGAGAACAAAACTTGCGGTAGCTGTTTCCTCAAACCTCACAAAGAGATGGCATGGTTGGACCAGGGAAGGAGAAGTGATATAACAGAGGCTCCTAACCAAGGGAGGAAGGTTGCATTTATAAATGCACTATGCACACACTTCAAATGTAAGATAAAGGATGTTCTGCGCAAACTGCTGGCACCATGTAACATGAGGCATTGGAGAGCAAGGACAAGGCCAATAAACAAAACTATTTGCGGAGATTCTGAGGGTTTGGGGACAGACAGGGAAATCCACATCAGCACATGCATGCGAGACGAATCTCTTAACAATTTCTCATCGCAAGCGACGTTGGAAACCATGGACCTTTTTTTAATGTGCCACTTATGAACCAGGAACATGCATCAAGATTTCGTAATCTTCAATGCAAACAACCGAAAACAAAAGCAGCAGGACACAGCATATGTCAATAAGACAAACAAGGATTCACTTGAAGTTGCCGGGAATTTTCTTCGATGGAATCGACCGATGAAGCATAAAAAGTATGATACATGGTGTTTTCATTGTTAGTGTGGTGCTACATTGGATGTTGTTTGATGATGGCTTGGTCGAAGAATTCACCCACCAAGAGTGAAAGTGTGAAACAAGCACAAATTGCATGGGTACTTGGGATTTGGATAGAGACATTTCCTTCGGATCACTGCAGGGGCTAACTATTGTGGCCGCAATCGCTGTTACGAGACAAGATGTGTAAAAGTCACCTAATACAATTATCTGACAGCAGTAAAAAATTGCAGCGCGGACAAACCAAACATAGAAACCACCCAAGAACTCAGAGTACGTCGCGCCTTAATAACAAATTAATTTCCCAAAGCTGTACTAGAACGAGGACAAGGTAAACGGCGCCAAGACAAATTTCTCAAGGCTCACGCCGCAGCACCCAACAGAAAACACAGAATCCGCAGCGAGAAACCCAACCCCAACCCGCGCACCCCACCAAAATCATTGTTCATCCAAGAACGTCGACGAACCCGAGATAAGACGAGAGGAGCCAAGCGGGGCCGCCGATGTTCTCTCCGTACAAACCGAAGCAGGGCGCATCTGTGCTGGATAAAGCTCGCGAGCGACAGCAAATTCCAGGGTCCTCCATTGAAGATTGAAACGGGCCCGATCGCTTCCTCCGGAACAAACACCTGGTGCGCGCCTGCCTAGGCACCTAGCCGCCCCACTGCCCCCCTCCTCCTCGAATTTTCTCGAAGGCGCCCCCTCGTTGAATTGAAAGATCGTCACAGCGTAAAACCGAAATCTCCCACAAACAGGATGCGGCAGCAGCTCCCCGCGCAAAAGCGAACCCTAAACTCCCAGCTCCGAAATCGACACAGACAGGCGGCAGAAGCCTCACCTCGCGAGCCCCAAAAACCCAAACAGCGGTCGCGCCGCCGGCTCCTCCTCCTCCTCCTCCGGGCGCCGGGATCTCCGCGAGCGCCAGACGGGGAGCTCCCGTCGCGGATTCCCCACTGCCGGTTCGGCCGTGACGTGGGGTTTTGCTTCCGCAGAAACAAAGCAGAGGTGGGAGGGGGAGCAGCGTGGGGGAGAGGGCAGAGCAGGCAGATGGAGGTTACAACAGGGCGGCGGGCGGGCGCGGGATTAAGGAGGGGGAGTGCGTAATTAAGGAAGACCAAACGGCTGTGAGTAACTGCGGCAGGTTCCGTTCCGGTACGCGTACCCGCGCCCGTGCACCCCCCCGGCCGGCCGTGCGTTGGGTTGGGGGGGGGGGGGGGGGGGGGGGGGGTGGTCATGGAGGGGCAGGCCATACGCCGCCCTACGTGATCTTATTTTTTGTTTTGAAACGAAGCAAAAGACTTACCATTTTCATTAATTAATAAGAAGTGGGTCTAAACCCGGTACACCACCCTCAACGATCGTCATGGAACACGATCGTCGTGAGGGCAAACACAGCCACCTGGCTACGCACACTCGGGGCCGCCGCCCCGACATCCAGCCATTCCGCCACGCCGAGCAGACCGCCAACACCACCTTCCGGGACCGCCGTCCCGACGTACCACCGCTCGTACTCGAGCCACGACGCCGCACGACTCGGCCACCCGTAACCCAAACTGCACAAGGTAAACCGCTCACAGACCACGGCCGCCGCACCAACATCCGGGGCCGCCACCCCGGCCTAAAAGGCAACCGCTGTTGCCGCTGCCCCAACAGCCCCGATAGACTCGTCGCCAGCACCACCTTCCGGGACCGCCGTCCCGACGTAGCACCGCTCGCATCCGAGCCACGGCGCCGCACGACTCAGCCACCCGCAGCCCAAGCTACCCAGGGAGAGCTGCTCGCAGACCACGGACGCCGTACCAACATCCGGGGCCGCCGCCCCGGCCTAAAAGACAGCCGCAGCTGCCACCCGCCACCACCTCCTGCAACCACAGGTCCCTCAAGCCGGTCACACTTCAAGAACGATGCCCCCAAGGGGGAGCATGGCGCAGGACGCCACCATCGCCCGATCCCGAAAGATCTAGGGTTTCCCCCGAAGTGGCACGAGCAGAAGGCAAGCATCGCGTCTCGACGGTGCCTCCAAGGAGGGAAACGGCGCCCGGAGGCGTCGCCACCGCCTGTGCCGGCAAACCGGGGTAGAGCTTTCGCTCGACGTCGACATGACTTGCGCCCGCCTGTGCCGCGAGACCGGCCGCTCCACCGAACTAGCCGCAATCGAGGCCACCATCCTGCTCACCACCATCCGCCTCACCAGCGCCGCGACGCCCTCTCCCGCAGCACCTCGCCCCGGATCCGGCCGCACGCAGCCCAAGGCCAGCCAGCGCGAGCCCCGGTCGCGGCCCCCAATCCGAGCCGGGCCCAGATTGGACCCGCCCTGCACCAGCGCGCGACCGCGCCGGCACCGCTCCTCCGCGCCGCAACCACACCTCCACATCACCAGCACTGCCACAGGCCGCCATCGCCTTGACCACCGCCGCCCATCGCCGCCCCTCGCCGCGAGACCAGGCATTCCCCCACTGGAGCACCTCGAGAGGAAGGAAAACAGTGGCGGAGCCAGCACTATAGAGTTGGGTTCAACTGAACCCAACGAAATTTTGTGAATGCTATGGTAAATCAGTTGTTGTGAAAGAGAAAAAATCATATTGAACCATGACACCATGTAATATGTGAAGATGAACCCATTAAATATTTTGGCTAGCTTCGCCCCTAAAGGAAAAACGCCCCGCGGCCACCTTCCCGGGGGGGCGTGCGGCGCTTTTCGCCGGCCCCCCTCCGACGGCAGCAAAGCTAGGAGGAGATCAGAGCGTTGCTGGTGTGGCGGCTAGGGTTCCCCCGATCCCCCAGGGAAGGAGATGGCGTGTCGAGTGCTATGTGATTCTACAGAGTAATACGTGATCTTATCTACGCCATGGTCCATCATATGGTGCTCGTTTCTGCCAATGTACGCAACATCCAGAATGATTTTTTCTTCTTTTCGAAAAGAGTACAAGTGTTGAAAGCACGATCATGAACGGTATCATTGAAACCTAGATCATAGTTTCGTAAGTGGGTCGGAGAAGTGTAAATTACTCTTTTGTGTAATGCTGGATGGACCAAGCAGCCAATCGTGTTTGTTTGTATAATTGATGAAGTATTATAATTTATATGGAGAGATGAAGTTCTCGGGTGCAGCTAGTAATTTGAGGTAGTAGAAACATGGGACGTCCTTGTCGGTTTAGTCCGCCTCACATTTCCTTTGCAAAAAAGGTGAAGCAAGAGAGAGGAAATGAGCTCCCCGATTAGCTCATCTCCTTGGACCAAAACTAACACGCAAACAGCCTGGGTCAATGCCGCCGGTAGACCTTGTTAGCTGACCAAATCCGGTCCGAAATGCATGCCATATACACCGTTTCTTGTCGCGACTGCTTCAGTTTCGCAACATCGGCTGAACGGCTCCAACTCCAAACAATTGCTATATGTTTTTGTAACTATATACATAAAACCACAATTGCTGGACACCTATTACACAAAATATAATCATAATTTATGGACTTATTTTCAGAAACCACAAATTCAAGGCTAATTGTTAACACGACCCAAAACCATTTCCTTTTTATTTTGACACCAAAACTTACTCTAGGGCCTACTCCATCCGTTTCTAAATATAAGATGTTTTCTCTTTTATAAATGAAGAGAGGTATGGATGTATCTAGACGTGTTTAGCATGTAGACTCACTCATTTCGGTCTGTATGTAGACTATGTTGAAACATCTAAAACATCTTATATTTAGAAACGGAATGCCAACACCGATGTGACAAAAACATTCGATCAGGACTCGCACCGCACTGACTGGGTGAGTCGAACTAGCTAGTTCGCCGTTTCCGTGCTAGGAGTCGAAGGAGGGCGTCAGCTATACATAACCAAACGTTGTTGTATATAAAATTATAAAAGCAATTTATTATTTTTTGTTTGATATTTTAATGCTAAGACATAATCTACTTTCTCTATACTGAATTACAAGATGTTTTAGATATTTTAATATAGATTACCTATGACCTGAATGAGTGAACAAACACTAAAGCACGTCTATATATGAATGCAATTTAGAAAAAAAAACACAACATATTATGATTCGGTATGGTGGAAGTATTATATAATACTTGCTTCTGAGATTGACGTTTTGACTCTCGGATGCAATTTTTTATTTAAAATGTCCAGAAATTTGCTAAAAAAATCCATGCGTACATCTTGACATTTCATTTCGTGAGAAATCAACATTTACTGCGGCCTGTGGAAAAAAATAAAAAAAATTGGTACTAAAAGAAGACTTTCCACGAGACATGTTTTTGTGTTTTTATACGGGAACAAAAAATGTCGACTTTGGGGGAAACTTTGCGTACGCATACATATAGAATGCGGAGACGTAAGCGTGAACCTTCTTTTCGAAATATTTTGACATTTAAAAAAAAAAAATTTGGTTAATAAAGTGGGTCAAATTGAATTTTCCGCATATGCCCTCGAAATAATAAAGAATCTTAGTATATTTTAGTAGTATAAGAGAAAGCTAGCTGTCTTATGCACCGTGTAATGTACTACCTCCGTCCCAAAAAGTATGTCATTTCTTTTTCCAAATTTGAATGTATCTAACCACTAAATAGTGTCTAGATACATTCAACTTTAGACAAAGAAATGACATCTTTTTAGGACGGAGGGAGTAAGATAAATAATCTACTGCACAGTACGTGTCCAGTGTCGTAATTAATCCTTTCGTATTCGTACGTGTCCCCGTTTCCTTGTACAAATAATTTGAACGTGTCCTCTCGGCCCGCTCCACCAGCATACTTCGCTCCCGCCAAAAATAGGGCGCGCACAGCGGGAAGCGGTTAGGGGCAGGGCCCGTCGTGGTGGCCACGTCGGAGGGCTGCGTCTCGCCTACCCGTCATCACGTCGGCCGCTTCGACTCGGCGACAAGGAGGCCCAACCTGCCTGCCGCCCCCCGTGCATCGGAGGCGCACATGGCCTGCCGGGGGACGGACGGCGACGCCGCGCGCGGTCGTGCCCTTGGGCGGCGTGGCCTCTAGTCGAGCGGCGCACGTATTGGATGGGAAGTGGTGGCAGATACGGACAAGCGCACCGTCGGGAGGGAGCGATCATCATCGATCTCGTAGTAGTGGGTCTTAAGATATCTGGACCATTTCGTATCGTATGCTAATGATGATGATGATTAATCCTTCCATTTTTTGTCCGGGGAAATCATTAATCCCTTTCGGTTCGAATGGCATTTTGGACCAGGCAAAGGACCGCCGCAAGCAATTTTGATCGTCGGTTTCGGTAGTACGTAGTGATAGCTTATTTAGTGCTGATCCCCTAAAATCGGCTAGAGGAGTAATTTTGATCCCTTAAAATCTGTTCGAGGAGAAAAAATTATGGTTTTCTCCTCTAAACCGCACCTAGCTGATTTCTTAAAAAAATTAGAGGACTAAAATTACTCTCTCCGATCCAAAATAAGTGTTGTAGTTTTGAACTATGATTAGTTCAAAATTACGACACTTAGATTGGATCGGAGAGAGTACTATACGAGTTGGCCCCAAAATAAGGTCTAACTCTCTCAAATATACTCGATCCGTCTCTGGAGGGAAACATGTTGGCTCCTCCTATCCCGCCCGAGCCACCACAATTTCCTGTCTCCGGCACCCTATCTCGCGGCCGCCGCCACCGACGCCCACGATTTCGGACGGAATGGAACCGGAAGACTCCACGACAACCCCACTAACGCGGCGCCACCAAAATCAACCCACACGGTGCCGAAATCGACCCAATCTTGCCCAACCATGGCTCCGGCCAGGTCCAAGCCAATGAAGACGCTCGCCGATGAGGAGGAGAAGGCGGTGGCCCCGGTGACGGTAGCTCGCCAAACCCTAGCCGTTGAGGAGTCGGAGGCGGAGTCAATAACCTTTCTTCAATTGATATTATTTCCTTGTGATACTTGTTGCCTATTTCAAAGCATCTCCACTATCTCTTGTTCCCTTAGTGGTATGTGTGATGCATTTGATATATTTGAAGTTCATTTATATACAATGAGATAAATTTGAGCTATGTGCTATGCTTTTAAGCAACAATCTCATTTCTATATTTATGACTTCCTTTTGGATACCTTGTTATCTTTTTCCCGGACCATTTCGTATGTATATGTTTCTTTGCGGATGTATATCTTCAATGGTTTGTCTAATAAGAAACCTATACATATGAGAGAGGTCATCTTTTAGTTGGTATCCTATTTCTTTTGAGCCACCTTGTTTTTCATCTATAATTCTTTGGTGGTTCCAAATTTGTCTCATGAGTGCTTGTCTTATTGTTTAATGGTATCTTTGCACACTCATGTATTTCTTGAAGATCTTTGACTTCATGCCTACCATGGTGAGCATGTTGATTTTTATTGGCTAAATGCTCTCACTAGCTTTTGGCATTTTCAATTGGTTTTAGTTTCCAATTGGTATCCCTAAGCGTGTGAACATATTTCTTTAAAAGATCTCTTTTCTCGGTTGGGCCTATCTTACGATGATTTTTTGAAAATTGGTATCTGCTTATGCCTCAACCACATCTTTGGTGCAAGTGCTATGATTTGCTTTTGCATTATGCACTCTTGCACTTGTTGAGTGTTCTAGATGATTTTGGGAGAGTGAGGATACCATATTTATGCACTCCTCATTTGTGCATGATCATTGGGGAACTTCTCCATTTTTATTTGGAACTCTTGTTTTTGATCTTTTCGATTGCTTTGCTCCTTTGTGGAGATGTTTAAAATGATTTCATCTTTTTGCAATCTTTGGATCCTCAATATAGTTTGATTTCCTCTAATTATTCGTCAATGAATAAGTGCATTTGATTTCACTCATATCTTGAGAAATGCACACCTTTGTGGAGGAACTCTTATTATATTGGCTCTCTAAATTTTTCTTCCCATTTCGGCAATCGATGCCAATGGGGGAGAAGTTTAGAGGGTTTAAGGGAATTTGGGTTTTATGCTTTTTATTGCATTTGCCCTTAATGCGCTTTGCATCCTTGCTTGTTTGTCTTGCAAATATGCTTTATTCATTATATAAACCCTCTTAAAAGGGATTGTCATCAATTACCAAAATGGGGGAGATTGAAAGTGCATGGTTGCTCCCATGCATGGTTTTGGTAATTAATGACAATCTCTATGGACTAATGTTTGCATTGAGCTATATTCATAGGTGTGTCCATTTGAGTTGCTTGATCTCCATTTGTTGGAGTCAAAGCTAAGGGAAGAAAAGTTTGTGTTGATCAAGGCTTTGTGCGGGTTGATCAAGGCCAAGTGAAGTTATGCCGAAGAGTGCGTCTCCCATCTTGGTGTATGGGGGAGCGTCATGTGAATCTTCACCGAAGCGCAATCGAGGAAGGTGGTGCATCTTGAGGAGATGAAGATCGTCTTCATCGACCTCAAGTGGATTAATGCGCAAGGCAAAGGTATGATCTTGATAGGGTTTCTATTTTACCGGTCTCATGTTGTTTAGTGAGAGACCGGATTATAGGATAGATTGCCGTACTATCAAGAGGGGCTCTCGACCGAGTATCGTGATCGTATCGTTCGTGGAGAGCTCAACCCTTTGCATCCTTGAAATCATCTTCATTGGTTCTTATTTGACTCTTATCGTGGTGTGGTCTTGGTGCTCGTCGTGCGTGTTATGACAAGGCTAAGATCACCGAAAACGGTTTGCATATGCGTCTTCTTTTTGCATCTTCGGTATTGAAGATTTTGCCGGTTCATCCTTATTGGAAGGTTTCACCTTTCCAACCCTTTGCAAAATCTCCTTTGCTAGTTTGCCATTTTCAAAGGTTGCTTTTGTCGTCCTCTTTCCAACAAAATTGGTTTTGCTTTATTGGACTTCAATTGCAAAAGAAACGGTTTTTTCGGTTTACGAAAAAGAGCTTTTTAACTCTCCCCATTTGGTTTTATAATATCATGATGGACAATGATGTTTCTATGCATGATCTTGTAGAACTTTTCATTGCGAGTTCAACGAGCCCAAGATCATCAAAAACGGAGTCCGGATGCAAAAGATATGCCTATTTTCATATTGCTCATTCTGCAGTTTTTTCTCAGGGGCGGAAATATCCAGCCTAAGGAAAATTTGGCTAAGTCATTTTCGCGTTTTCTCTCGGGTGGGGGTCCGGAACTTTGCACCGGAGGTTTGGTCCGGAAATTTCCGGGGCACCGGAAATTCCGGTGTAAGCCCCGGAATATCCGGCCCCCGGCCGGAAGTTCCGGCCCTTTAACCCGGAATTTCCAGCCCTGCGGTTTTCCAACGGCTAGTTTTTGGGGGAGACTATAAATAGCCCCCTTCTTCCCCCAAGGGCTGGTTGCTTTTCTTGCTCACTTGTTCTCATCTCTCCTCCATTGTTGCTAACCTTGTGAGCTTGATTCCTCTCAATCCCTCCAATGATTCTTGCCCAAACTTAGGGATTCAAGAGAGGAGATCTAGATCTACCATTCCACCAATCAAATTCTCCTCTAAGTGAGGGGAACCTAGTGGATCTAGATTTGGGGTTACTTTGTGTTCATCCCCTTTGTTCTTCCTCTCTTATTCCCTCCAAAGCATTAGTTGCTTTGGTTGGAATTTGGGAGTGAAGGACTTGAGCACTTTGTGTGCTCTTGCCTTTTTGCATTCGTTGCATCGGGTTGCTTTCTCCACGGTGATACGTGAAGTTGAAGGTTGAGAAGCTTGTTACTCTTGGGTGCATTGTGTTCCCAAGAGCTTGTTGCCTCTTTGGTGCATTGTGTACCCTAGACGGTTGGAGGTGCCGCGAAGACTTCAAGTTGTGAAGCTTCGGCACGAGCTTGGGAGCCCCCAATTGAGTTGTGGGTGTGTGCCCCAAGAAGAGTTGTAAAGGGCTCCGGAATCCGCCTCGAAGGATTCCGATAGTGGAAGGTGAACCAATCCCTTGGTGAGGTTCATCGGAGAATAGGGTGAGGCCTTTGTGGCATCTTGAGTAGGCCTTTTGTGGCGAGCTCACACCCCTCCAACGAGACGTACTCCCTTAACAAGGAGGAACTCGGGAATACATCCTCGTCTCCGCGTGCCTTGGTTATTTCTATACCCGAGCTTTACTTATGCAATTTACCTTGTGATAGCCTTCGTGCTTGAAGTACATATCTAGCTATCATCTTGTTGCTTGAATTGCTTAGCATAAGTTGTTGGTGCACATAGGTGAGCCTAGTAATTAGGTTGTTGGCTTGTTAATTTAAACACATAGTTTTATTCCGCAATTATCAAGCCCCTAATTAGAAAAAGTTTTAATCGCCTATTCACCCCCCTCTAGGCGACATCTCGAGCATAGTTTGTTCTTTCAATTGGTATTAGAGGCTCGTCTCTCTTGTTTGGCTTTACCGCCTAGAGAGTAAGATGTCGTCTAGGGATTTAGTGCGCAATTTCTTGTTTAGATTTAATGGAACAAATTTTAATGTTTGGAAAACTCATATGCTTAATCACTTACGGGTCTTGGACCCCAATATTGAGTGTATCTTAGATATAGGTTTTTCTCCTCCAAAGGACTACGCAAGTACGACTTTAGAGGATGAGAAAAACTTATATCTAGATGCTCTAGCATCTAACGAGTTTTGCAAATTTGTGAGTGTTGTAGTTTTTGAGTCAATCATGCCTCTCCGGGATGCTCATGAGCTTTGGACCAAGCTACAAGAAAAATATGGAGTGTCCAACTCTTTTGAGGATGATTGCTCTCCCTCCACCTCCGGCCGTGACGAGTTCTCATCTTCGTCTACTTCACCAAAATGTGGTAAGCCACAATCCAATGTGATGGTGAGTAGTGATAGGTCTTGCAATATTGATAGTGAGCTATTCTTTGATAATCTTTTATCTCTAGCTTGTTGCAATGCCTCATCTTTGGACTTAAACTCTTCTAGCACTCCTAATGTCATACATGCTAGTGTTTATAGTCCTTGTATATCATCCAAAAATTGCTTAGATAAATCTAATGATGATATGCTTGCTTTATCTTGTTCTAATGATAAAAATGCTTGTGTTCCCTCTAACTCTTGCATGAATGTTAATATAGAGGAAACCAAATTAATTGTGGAACAAGATTTGAAACTTGAGTAGTTCGAAAATTAATTATTCTTCTTCATCCACCTATCATTGTCTTATGGCTAAATCTTCTTCTAGTAAATGACAATGATAATAATGATAATGATAATAATGATAATGATAATAATGATGAAGAAGATGATATGGAAAAAATTAATGCCCTTCTCCAAAATAAAGGTCTTATTATTCTTAAAGCCCTTCCTAGCAATAAAAGTGCCAAGCTAACCTCTTTGAAATCATGAGCACTCTTATTGAGCGTGGGGAAACTATTAAGGCCTTGGAAGCAAAGCCTTGAAGAAAAGGGTAAGATCGAAAGAGATGATGCTATGGAGAAAGCATCGTTAGAAGAATGCTCTTGTGGAAGAGCAAGAGACTCGTGCTTCTCTAGAGGAGAAACTAGAATCTATCGAGGAGTCTCATAATGACATAATTGCTAAAATCATTAAAGAACGTGACCATGCTCATGCTAAATATAAAGTCACGAAAAATGAAAATTCTAGAT
>QRDG01000493.1:162788-274164 GCA_012064385.1 Puccinellia tenuiflora
TCCCAACCCGCCGCTCGGGCGACGACGCAGAGGCCACGACATGGAAGAGCATGAGGTGGAGGAGGAGCAGGAGAATGGCCGCGCCCTTGACGGACATCTGATCTGAGCAGAGCGCCCTGATCCCTAATTTACTGGAAAGGGATGTAGCCAGTGATGGACTATCGGCAGTAGCTTAGCGCTAGCTAAGGCTACTACAGTCTACATACATGGCAGTAGCATCTCCGGCCTATGCTTGTGGATGTACTAGCAGAGATTGCAAAAGCTGCGGGAACTGAAGATAGGATGAATAGATGGATGGGGAATGAGGTGATGGCGAGAGTGGCGGGTAATGGCATGGCTGGCCCTTCCTAGCTGATCGATTTCTTTCCGCGTCGGCTATGATTGCGTTGTGCGCTATAAGTGGAAAGCGACGGGAGATGGCTGGGCAGCAGCGCGCACGCGCGGTGAGCCTCAGGCGATCGAGCAGGCAGCAGCGATCGCAGGTTGTGGGAACGGGGTGGGTGGAGACGCACTCACGCCAGTAGGCCAGTGTACAGGAGCGAGTGGAAGGACAACGGTGTTATCTGTCTCGGGAAACAGGTGCACTTGGTGACTTGGTGTCGAAAATCCCGTACCGTAGAATACTAAAAGTATTATAAAGAGCATCAGGAAAATCCCGTACCATAGAATCCCTTCTACTCCCTCCGTTCTTAATACTCCCTCCGTTCTTAAATGTAAGATGTTTTAGCTTTTGTTCATATTCATACGTATACAAATGTATGTAGACACGTTTTATTATATATATTCACTCATTTTAGTATGCATCTAGACAATATATGTAACACCTAAAACATCTTACATCAGGACGAAGGGAGTCATTATAAGAGCATCTTCACCGGCTCCCCGATGGGCCCCCGAACAACCCAATGGGTCCAGACACACAAAAAAAAGGCCCTCATTGGTCCGGGCCACCCGAAAATCTATCCGACATCCCGTGTCCGCTCCTAACTTTCGGAGCCGGATCAGAGGTGTCGAACAAGTTCGGACACGCCCGTCACATAGAACTCTGATAGATGGGCGCCACATGCCAATGACTCGGCGGTGAGATATACACAATTGGGTGTCAAATTCTTCCCTCCCCATTCACATTACGCATGTTGACCGTCAAAACCTCACAAATTATTTCCTCCCCTCACGCGTCGTCGCCGCCGCAAACCTCCCCTTTCTCGACGCCCTTGTATGCTCCCAGCCCCGTGAACCATTGGAGCTCGTAAGACGCCACCGTCGGACAACATGGTGAAGGAGATGAAGCTGGAGGAGTTGACGCAGCAGGCGGCGGCCCGAAAGGTGTCGACGAAAGAAGGGGCTGCCCGACAGCAGTGCACGAAGGAAAGAAAGAAGCCAGGCCTCCGCTTGGAGTTCTCCGGCGCCGACATGGTGACCAAGAAAGCACCACCACAGACCCTTCAGGGTGTTCCTCGTCGTCTTCCCCGGCCTACTTTCGTGACGACCTCGCTGTGTCAGACACATACTCGTTTCTCCTCCTCCCTGAGGTGGGCAAGAACGACGACATCAACCCCAACGCGGTCTTCTCGCCGATTGTGCCAGTCAACCAAGGCCTCGACCTCAACCAACTCGCCGACGGTAGCACGGGTGGGACTCACGCACGCCGACGGTAGCACGGGTGGGACTCACGCACGCCGACGGTAGCACGGGTGGGACTCACGCACGCCGACGCCGCTACCATGGGTCCCCGGTAGCAGCTGTGCGGTGATGGCGATGCTAGCAACCTGTTTGAAGGAATGACCGATATTGACGAGGTGTGTACTCATAAATTTGTTTACCGGCATCGTGCATGTGTGCATTGAATGACGCCGACAATGGGCATGTGTGCATTCAATGATGCCGGCAATGTGTATGTTTGCGTAGACTGAAGCCGCCGACGCCATGGCTTCACTCATCCATGGTGGTGTTCATTTCGAGGGCGGCAGGGCGGCGTGCCCGACCAAGATACACAAGAGGAGGAAGAGGTATTCGATGTTGATGCCGGCAAGAAAATCAAGACGACGTGGGCGACAAGAGGGCCATCGTGGAAGCAAGAAGAGGACATCGTGTCGTGTGAGTCCTGGATGCCAATAAGCCTAGACCATATTACCGACGCACAACAAACTTGTGGATCATATTGCCAAAGGATCCACAAAGAATTTAGTGAAAGAGAATCATACGAGTCATACAAAAAAATAGTAATGGATCGCAACGAGAGTGTTATGTCACACCGGTGGGGCGCCATACAAGAGAAGTGCAACAAGTTTTGTGTGTTATGATCAAATTATGGCAAGAAATGAGAGCGGCAAGAGCCCCTTCAATAAATTAAGATGCTAAAACTATGTTCAATTTGACATGCTCAAATTCATATATATTGACATGTGCCTTTTTATCTAGTTGCAAGATGCTCTAGCGTTGTACGAAGGTTGATACAAGAACCGGACCTTCAATTTGATGCATTGTAGGTCAACAATTCAAAGTTACGATAAGTGGAAACTACTTCGGGACTCTTTGAAGTGACGGGAAAGTGAGAGTGCATCAATTTAGAAGACGAGCAGATGTCGTCGACGGGCTCGGAACGCCCAGTTGGGACAAGGAAAGCAAGGGTGGCAAAGAAGGCAGCAGCATGCCAGCATCTTCCTCCCTTGAAAATTCGCTTGCCGACTTCATAAAGGAGGTCACATTGTTCTTGAATTGCAACGAGTTGAGGCACCATGAGAACAAAGAAAGGCCGGATACCTACTTTGAGGTGCAAGACCAAAAGTTTAAGAAGATGGACAACGATAGGGAACTAAAGGAAAAGGCCGAGGAGCACAAGTAATGTCCACCGACACCACCAACATGAGTTCGAATCGGATGACTTGGTTTGCCGATGAATGCAATCGCATCATAATGAAGAGGAAACCATGATTTTTATGCATTTGGGTGAAATATTAGGATGTGACTGGACTTGGTGGCATGTTGGTGTCCGGACTTGTTGTTGGCTGAGAATTTGATTTGGTGAACTTGATGATCCTTGTGTTAATTCTAGTCAAAATGCCAAAAAATGGGTACAAAATGAATAGGGCCGGCCGTTTGGGGGGCGCTGCTGGGGCAGCCCTCCCCAAAGGGGGCGGACATGTGTGCCACCGTAGATAGTGGCCTCTGCGGGTGTGCCAGATACATTAGCGGGGTGTGTGTGTGTGTTGTGGAATAAGTTTAGCATGACAAGGCTAAAATTAGCTGACCTGGTTGTTGGCTGCGTGCGTGCATCAATTCATCCATGCAGAGACCGGGGCACCGCCTCCTTTATCTAAAAAACGCTAACCTGTTTATTTTTACAAAAAAAAACTAGTAGCCTGGTTATAGTTTATGACTGAACAAAATCACACCGAGCAGTTGCACATATGTGCAGCTGTACATGTCATATTTTGCATGTGTTTAACGAGTACTAACAACTAGAAGCAGAAACATACATGGTACTCGCTGAAGACCTGAACCATAGATAAGTTGGGTCCTCTCATCTATCTGGGTTCAGGCTAACATCATTCACATCCGTGTGGCCACCAGAGACTTGCAGGGTATTTGTGGGTTCCATCTATCATGCTAAACGTGCACACTCACCACAGTTCATAGAAAAGCCGCAGCTTCACAATACAGAGATATGGTTCACAATTTCACAAATAAGCTTTTCAACGCTCTGGCCCATGATGTGACATTGCATTTGCAGATTTTTATTACTAGTATAAAGTTCAGCCTACGAGTGTGGCCTATGCTGCTATGCACGAGCTAGGGGTGGACCAGAAAGCTTACCTATGAAGCCCTTGCTTATGCGTAGGTAAAAAAAATGTCAAAGAATGATTACCACTTTGCGAAACAGGATAGGAAGATCAGCCTACATGTCTAAGGTTGTTATTAAATTATTTGTTAGGTACATCATGACTGCCCTTTTAGCCAAATCAAGTGGGACTCACGCTCTTGGGGTGTTTCATTTGCTCCCTGCTCTTCCTCTCTGGAACAAAAGGAAGTTCAGATTGCAGATTTCTGGCACTATTCCACCTCCGAAAATATGCCTCTTGCTAAGCAGATTCCGTTAGTGGTGTTTATGATGGTAGTTTCACACCGCTCCCATGTAAAGTAGCGTAGGTACTGGTTTCTAGTCTTCTAGATTGCTCTACGTGCATGCCAAACTGTGCAGCAGGGCACTACTTCTCCTAATACAGTGATGTCGAATCATATGAGACTGAGAGTAGTAGAGTGAAGCCTCTTGAGCACTATCAGATCTAAACTAATGCCATTCGAGACGACGCAATGATTTTTGAGCAACGCCTAGAGAAAACGCAGTGTCACTATATCTCATAATTCTTACCTGTGCAACGGAAGTGACCCGTAGCAGTCACCGGGTGAATGGGCTTCCGTCTGCTGTCGCCTTCTTCAGAAAGATCACACTGCTTTTCTGTTCATTCTGCTACAAATGCAATTTGATCAGACCAGGTTCTTCAGTGATTGAATAAAACATTGTACACTACTGACCTTGTGCGATGCGAGGAGGTGGATACCACATCAGGTAGGCATGCTCACCTCTCTGGATCATGTATCGCAAGCCCTCAACTTGGTTCGCGCGACAATGCCCAATCCTCTGGGGCCAGGTTAGCATCTCCGGTTTGAAGAGAGGTATCTCCACCAAGCCGGTTGCACGTGATTCTAGTTAGTACGTACACAGGAGGCAGTATCCAGCATCTGGATCAACAGGTGGTGCCCGTGCTCGCGCATTTGCACGAGCAGGTGGTGGGCGCGCGGGTGCGCAGCCGGTGGCAGACAGCCAGGAGATCACAAGAAGCTGTACACGTACAATTCCATGAAGAGGGCCTCGGACCTCGGATCGCGCCACGGTTTGCGCGCGCCGATGACGCCGCCCGGTGACGCGAATTGCGATACGGGGGACGCTGGAGAGGAAGAGAGGAGGGGCGCATGTGGCCATGTGGCCTGTGGGGACGACGCAACGCGGCTGCTGTCTTCCGTGTGTTTTTTCTCTTTTTTTTTTTAGCAGGCTTCTTTCTTCCGTGTGTGATTCGTCTGGGTTAAGTAAGAGTTTCTGTTGGGTCTAAAGCCCATCGGCCTTATATTTGTTGGGAACATATTGGGCCTTAAATTTCGGTCGTTACGGTCTCTAAAGAAATGGGCGTCTCGGGAGTCGGGACACAGGCTTGTCACCACTCACCAGAATGGTATGAGTCACCTGAAAAATAAATTTTTCCCTAAAAAACCTGAAGAATGAAAACAGAATGGTACGAGTAGAGATTTAATGATAGGTTTATTTTAAAATTTTGAAAATAATTTAAATTTTCTAAAAAAATGCAAAAATATGCGGATCTATCCTAGAAATGTGCATCATCTCGATTTGAAATACTTGGTATTATATCCCGCACAAGATTGAAAAAAGTATGAATTTGAGTATAGAACGGTGCATATTTTCAAAACTGTAAAATTACCATATTTAAATTTGTTGTGTAGCTTAGAATTCAAAGAATTAATGTTGCAATTTGCATGTTTGTAGGATACATCATCGACTACATCCAAAAAAATTCCAAAGTTCTTTGAAACTTGTAAATATGATTTTTCCAATTTTTAAAAATAAAGGGATCACTAGACCTTGGGAGTCAAGGAGAGTCTTCGAGATATTCTATATTCTAAAATTAAAAGAATGTAGAGGCTCGTAAGTCATAATTATCTTCATGTGTGTTCGTCCAATCATGAAAAAGGAGTGAAACATTTTCATCTTGTTAGCGGAGACAAAGATGAAATACGAAAATGGAAACGGGATTTTGAGGAACAAAAACAGCGAAAACCGAACAACTTCAAAAATGATATTTTGTTTCCAACAAATATGAAACTTTCTGTTTTAGGTTGGCTGTCATCGACTTGTTTGGCCCAGTTCGACACGCCCTTGCCAATCTTTGCAAAGTACCCAATATACTTTACCACATACTCATGCTTCGGCGTTCTCTCCTAATCGAGCAGGTGCAACCACATAACTGGGTTTAAATCACAAGAATGTCGCCGTTGTCGTGGTAGTGTGGTGTCACCCACCCATTTTTTGCTTATCCCGCCGTATTCGGCTAGTATATATTTTCGACAATATCTCATTCAGATTCGTTTTGCAGTTTTTGTATTTGTTTCCGCTTCCTAAAAATAGGAAAACAAATATGACACTCTTTCTGCTCCGTTTTCATGCATAGTTCATTTAGCCTTGGTGTCTGACGCCTACATGTATACTATTGGACCTAAATTTATGCATGATTAATAAAGTAGGATATTTCGTTAAAAATGATATTTCAATTGTTCTGAGAAGAAAACAAATACTAGTTCGATTCGTACCATATGAATCATCCCGAAATAGTTGACAAAATTATATGTCATCGTGCCAAAGCTCTGGCTGCCTCAAACTGGCACGATATGCTCATGCTTTACTTTGACACGGTCCATGACAGACACATCTTAGTCTTTTGTCAAGACAGGCGGCAACATGATCAGACAAGTCTAACTACACCACTATTCGTGCTTGCTGACCAATGACCGTATCATATATGTTCCTGTTCATCGGCTGAGAAAAGACTGCTATGACTAGAAGAGTATCCCTGCCTGTGAAAGAGGCCACGATCAGACTGCACGAACGCAAGTCTGTCTGCAGCAGCGTCGGGTCAGAGTATATGCGACCGTTGTTGAGTTGATGATGATTTTAAACGGCGGACGCACTCTGTCAGCGACCGAAGTGGAGGAAGGCCTGCCCTTATAAGCTGGTGTTGGCCCCCTCCAACTAGCGAGGTGGGACTAAACCCAAGCTGCCCCGTCTGGCCACCAGGCTCCTTACACCCCATCCCCCCTGGACCCCAGGTAGGCGACGGCGGTGCTGGCTCTGATACCAATTGTCAGCGACCGGCCCGGCCAGCCCACACTCGACTAGCGTTTCAGGCGTTTTCCGGTACAAGGCCACGCGCAACAGCCAGCCCAGTAGCAAGGCTACTCCCCTTATCCACTCAAAACCCGGACGTTAAGTGGAGGAAGGCCTGCCCTTATAAGCTGGTGTTGGCCCCCTCTAACTAGCGAGGTGGGACTAAACCCAAGCTGCCCCGTCTGGCCACCAGGCTCCTTACACACTCGTGCACCTTGCACTGCTTGCATGCACGTTGTGGCATTACTCATGATATGAACTCATCATGATTAATTGCTTTACTTTGCATGCACGTTTTGTACTGGCTAAGTGGCTAGCAGTACGTATGATTATGAAATAGCTGCATCAATTTAAGAGAGGACCGTACTTGGCACGTACGTAATCATGCATAGTCTTGTGCACGTTGCTTACGCTTAAACTCTGGTTTACTTTTATGCAGTATCCGGACGTACTAGGTCCTGTAGGATGCGCAGGCAAGGCCCCAGGTCAAAATCGAGTTCCTTGCCAAAAAGAAAAGGTTTAATTTCCTTGATATATTTTGTGTATATGCGTAGTGGCGGAGTCAGAACCTAAAGTCTGTGATGTCATTTTAAATTTGTGATGTCAAATACATGTACTTTTACTAGTTTTTTTTTTAAATTTGATTCCTGCTTGTGTATAAAGGATTTGCTACAAACCTGTGTAGTCAGCTGACTACATATATAGGTCTCCATGTGGCTCCGCCACTGTATATGCGTGTATACCATGTGGTATCCTGATGTTAAGCAAAAAGTATGCAATCTTTGTAAAGATCGACTTCATTTCGTTCCGATCCGTATGTGTCCTAATTTCCTACTACTAGTATTCTTGTTTTAAAGAAATACGTACATAGTATTCACTATAGAGTAAGGATTTTTTTTCTTCTGTAGAGTAAGGATTTGGTTAGCGTGTGAAATACATATCGTGTTTGCCGCAGATGCTAACATGTATTTCCAATTCCCCGCTCTCCTCGCCCGGTCGCCCCGAGGTAAAGGGTTTATATCACACAAAAATATGTCAGACCCATTTGTGTTTCGGCTCGGTGGTTAGCCCGGTCTAAACCATATGCCTCTCAGTAGATGCCCCCCCACACACCAACTCCTCTGTCCCAAGCTCTTGATTCCTCCTATATCCAAACAGATTTGAAATGTTTAAATGGTCCTAGGGCTATGAAATCCAAACTTTGTTTGAGAATATTGTACTGTACTTGGTTGGCAATTTCTAGTAACCATAGATAGCAAAACCCAACCCCCATAGGAAAATAAACTAGTTGAATTTGGCGTGGCGTCACGCCACGCCCTTGATGTTTTTTTTTTGTACAATTTTTTTGTTTTGTTGTTTAGCAAAATGTTAGCCAATTTGAAGTGTTCGAATATGTTTTTATGTTGGTATGAATAGATAGCAATTTTTGTTGAGTTTTTTTTTTAATATATTCTGTAGGTTATTGAAGTCTCCAGTGATTTGAAATGTTCAAACATATTTGTATTTCGAAGTGAATATTTAATTGGAATTAGAAAATCCATTTGATCCTGGGAATGTTTATTCGTATGGTATTCAAACATATTTTTTTTGAAGGCATATGGAATGACTATTTTGATGTTCACAAGCTTGCATGAATTCTACGATAGCAGGGATGGACGGCGCCCCTCTAATCGCCTCCACCCAACGTACGGCCCCTCTTTCATCTTTGAGAATATGAAACTTGCATGTAAAACTGGTGACTCTTCTCTATTTTGTACACAGTTATTTCTTTTCATCATTTATATCTAACCATGCATACTAAATATTCTCTCCCAAATTCTTTTCATCGTTTCTCTCTACAATTAGTGGCGTGCTCAATTCTTTTTTTTAAACAAAAATAGGCATTGTAAAATGAGACGGAGGGACCATCAGGATTGCCACTCCATTGATATTACCATTACTCTTTAATCAATAACGCTGACCCGTTGTAGAAGTAAAATAAAATACAACATGCAATTTCTATTAGATGAATGGAACAAACACGCTTAAGGACTTCTATCCAAACACCTCAACAATCCCAGGTTCTTATCTTAAGCTAGTAATGTTACTAATATCCAGGTAGTGTCCCTGTTTATTGTAGAGTGTAACATCAAAAGCTGTTGTTGCAAACCAAGACCTGGTCAAACAACCAATAATATATTAATATGTACAGAAGGCGATGAATATAGTAGTAAACTCCTGCAAAACTAAGACAATTACTGACAAAATTTCAACCCACTATCCGTTTTCAGTCTAATAATGAAAAATACGCAAGTAAGAGAAAATTACTTCAACTATTATATCCTGCCTGATGCATCATAACTTAGTGTACCATAGAGAAAAATAAAGTGCAACTTTCTATCACCACATAAACATGAGTTGTCAATATGAGCCCAAGTTATCAATAGCATTTCGCAAGTTGAACCTAACACATCATGAGAAGAATACAAATAACATTTGAGGAAGACTTCAGGAATATTCCTGCTCATACCTGCTCAGATTCATGCTTTTATTGAGCAGAGAACTGCATATGGCAACCAATAGTAAGAGAAGAAAAAAGCTTTTGTTTTGTATACACATGTGAGAATCGAGCATGCTTCTTTCCATACTCCAGCCCAAGGTAACTTGCTCCTAGCAACTACTTGAAAACAGGAGGCATGCTTATGCTTCCGGAGGTGAATTCAAGAACACAACACTGGAACATAGCTACAACCTGAAGATGCCCAGAAAATGGTTTTTGGCCCCATTCAATTTTTTCCGTATATGCCCAATGCTCTGAAAGTACATAAATTTATGCTTTCAGATTCTTTTCGATAAACATGAACATCTGGGGAAAAAATGCAAGTAAAGAAGAATACTTCACAAAAATGCAGTTATGAGGCAACGGGAAAAAATTGTGGAGAACAGACAGAAGTATCATGTAATGAAACACACGTAGTCTATTTAGTAAAGAATCAGTGCAATGCCATTGTAGAAAAGGTAAAACTACCGAAACTCTATGAAATCATATATCTTGTCAAGTACCAAAGCCTGATGTGAGCTACTAAACTAACTCGCAACAAAACCGTTCTATAGGTTTTAATAATGCTTCTAGGAGAGGTATAAGTTGGTCTCGCCTATCACTAAGAAGATATTAATAATAACCTCATGCTGCACTATTTAGCAGAGGTTGGCAACAACCCTATCATCAACCAATTATGTGTTCCACGACATCTTCAGGTCGCGATTTGTGTAGCCTATGTAGAATGGGATATTTGAAACTTGAAAACTGCCTATTCCATACATGATTCATCAAGTTTTCAAAATACCAAAGTCGTCTTCAGCCCATGCTACTCACCTTGTTGCAAGCCCTTGAAACACAAATAATTATCCGACCTAGAAAAATCCTACACGTCGATCACCTGCAAGTAACAAATCTAAACCAAATGAGAAAATGAAAACTGGAATCTTGGCGAGTATTGTACGTACTAAGCAAATATTTTGGGAGCATTAGCTTCTCTTCATCCTATCAATAAGTGAGCATAATATCCGAATTTTGAAACTAAACATCATTCAAGGCAAAGGAACATAGAACAATGATTGGGCGGACTGCATTGCGACAACCCTCGTGATCTTTGATTCCTTGAATTATCCCTACACACCAGGATGAACATCTTTTATCCAGTTCAATACCTATCCTTGTTTTAAAAAAAAGGGTTCAAATCCACTTGGCAGTGGAGATAGCGAGATAAAATGTAGCATACGATGTACTCTGAAAAGCACCCAACAAAATCCCTACTATGCAAAATAACACTTGACTCAAAAGAACTATAAAGACTAAGTAGTTCTAGTACTTGGTTCACTTGAATCACATCACCATATAATTTGCCGACAAAATCCTGGATCTCCCAAATGCAGATAATTTTCTCGTAATGTCCAAGGAATAAGGTAGGACTGCAACTGCTAGAAGATGGTGAAACTTTAAGAGTAGGAAAGTAGCAGCTAAGTAATGAGAGCGACATACAATCCTACTTACTATGCTAATGCTCAGATTTGTTGCACCTTCTTAAAGGATGGAACTTGCCTGGTAGCCTCAGGAAAAGAGCAAGCAGTAGACTATGTAAGGAGACATAAACATGTTAATAGCCCAGCATTGACATTATTCTATGCTGCAACCTCCAACGTAGCTCCAAATATTTTCATTCTGAATCTGCAATGGCTTGCTGCTTGCATATAGAATCGTAAATCTGAACTGAGTGTTGCCCAAAACGAATGAGGCACTTCAAGGTATATTAACATCATGCATATATTCATGACATCAAGATTTATAGGTTTGTAATGCGCCAGGATAGTACCTTTGAGGCCAAATTTCGGTTCATGGCAAACAGGATCAGGCAAAATCAAAATAAGCGAATAAGTTATATCCCGTTTTCCTATTTGTTGATTAAGATAACAACAATGAATCCTGCGATTTCACCCATCAAGTCCAATAATTTGTTCTCGCTCAAACAAAAAGGCCAATAGTGAAGCTGTGCTTGTGCTCTATGCCATACCTGGAACACAACAATCGTTGATTAACAATAGCACACCACATAGATAGATAAACATATGGAGAAAATAGAGAGATTGAAATCATGATTAAAAAGGAGAGAGATAAGAAGAATAAAGAGTGGCAATTAGAGGGAGGGAAGCATGAGCGGAGAGCAAAAAAAATCCTGGCAGCTCATCTGCTCGTCCATGTACGCTAGCCTCGTTCCTGGAACTTTTTTCTGATGCAGCCTCCGGGATGGGAACTTTGACCAAGAGAAGGACATGGCCCGTACGTGCAATTCGAGCCGTCGGTCGACGTGTTCTCCGCCTGCAACACAAGCAGCAGATGCTCGGCGGCTCCTCCTTGCAGTCCATCTTCATTCTGCCGCAGGCCTGAAGGCTTTGGCCTTGGCAAAGAGAGGCGGCTCAACTGAGGAAGGGAGACGCGTCGTGTACCTGAGACAGAGGGGACGATGAGAAGCACCATACCCGCCTGAGCAGCCGGCTGCAAACCCCGGAGCAACCACGAACGCGCTCGCGGCCCTCCCGCGGTGACCTGCCCCTCGACCCCACCTCTAGCAGTAGAAGAAACATCACTGCCAACAGAGAACAGTGCATTCGCCAGTGTGCCCGTCGATCCACATCCACTCGGAGGATTTCCCTCCCAGCCGAAGAGCCACCGCTGCGGCGCCGGGGATAGCGCCGCCGCAGGGAAGCAGAGGAGGAAGGTCCGGACGGCGGCGCGCAGCTGCGGTCGACGGCGGCTAACCGGCACGCTGGCCACCGGCGCGGGTTCATCTGCCGTCAGCGGAGGCAACGGTGCTGCAATCAAAAGAGTACGAAATTCGTGAAGCCAATCGCTGGAAAGTACCAATTTAAGAATAAGAAAAAGTATGTAAATACCAACCGAGAGAAGAAGAAGCCGCCGCCTGTAGGTCGCCGGAGCGGCGGGGAGCGGCGGCTGCGGCCTGCGGACGCGGCGGCGGACTGCGAGGACGCCGGCGTCGATTCCGGCGACGCCGTGGCGCTCCGGGACTCGAAACTCGGCGAGGAGGCGGAGGAGCGGACAGTGGAGACCTCCGTGTCCGTCGATCTGAGGGAGGAGCACCGGAGCGGCGGCGAGGCGCGTCGGCGCCGGCGCGGCGATTCCGGCGTCGCGCGGAGAAGAGAGAGAGAGGGGGTGCTCTGGACATTTTTACAGAAAAGTCCTCCGGGTTTGTCGTAATTTCTTATAGGTCCTTGTACTCGTGGAACTGTGGACTGTGGGTTCGATTAACGTTTTTGTGAGGGGCTTTTTGCAAAAGCATCATCGATGCGCGCTGGGAGCCGTCGGATCGCCGGCGGACGGCCGGGATCGCCCGCACTGTAGCTACTGTAGCGCTACAGGGCTCCCTGTAGCTGCGAACAGTACCCGAGTGCCTCTCAGCGCGAGAATTCGTCCTTCTTTTATATATAGTATAGATTCCACTGGCCAACTCCTTGTTGTAGAGTCATCAATGCCGGTTTCGACATGCACCGATTCACACCTTTCGAAGTGCTTTCACATAAAATTAAAGTCATATTTACGGACTTCTTTCTTTCTCGTTTTAGTATGGATTTCCATTATATAAGCCTCACAATTTTCTATGAAAGGTTAATGATTTTGCACACAAAAGTTATTTGTGTTATGCTATTTGGGTTTCTTTGAGAAAGCCAATGATTCAAACGATAATCGCACAACAAATTATCATATCGAGCTCATGATTGTTTTACCATTATAAGCTAGACAATTTTATGATACAATCAAGCATTATTCATCTCCCTAGTCATCTTTTTGTTGGCTCTTTTTCTAAGTCACAAATAATTGTGATTTCAAAAGAATTTTGCTGGGTGCAGAAAAATGGCATAGCGCAACTTTTACTATTTATCATAGTTTTCGAAAACTAATAAAAATTGAAGGATAAGTAGAAATAATATATGATGAAGGGGATAACATGGTCCCCACATATCGATCTTAATTTTTTTCTTTTTGGACAGAATGGTCAGACGGTGTGAAAGAAACAAACTATGCTCGAGATGTCGCCTAGAGGGGGGGGGGGGGTTGTGAATAGGCGATTAAAACTTTTTCTAATTAGGGGCTTGATAATTGCGGAATAAAACTATGTGTTTAAATTAACAAGCCAACAACCTAATTACTAGGCTCACCTATGTGCACCAACAACTTATGCTAAGCAAATTAAGCAACAAGATGATAGCTAGATATGTACTTCAAGCACGAAGGCTATCACAAGGTAAATTGCATAAGTAAAGCTCGGGTATAGAAATAACCAAGGCACGCGGAGACGAGGATGTATTCCCGAGTTCCTCCTTGTTAAGGGAGTACGTCTCGTTGGAGGGGTGTGAGCTCGCCACAAAAGGCCTACTCAAGATGCCACAAAGGCCTCACCCTATTCTCCGATGAACCTCACCCAAGGGATTGGTTCACCTTCCACTATCGGAATCCTTCGAGGCGGATTCCGGAGCCCTTTACAACTCTTCTTGGGGCACACACCCACAACTCAATTGGGGGCTCCCAAACTCGTGCCGAAGCTTCACAACTTGAAGTCTTCGCGGCACCTCCAACCGTCTAGGGTACACAATGCACCCAAGAGGCAACAAGCTCTTGGGAACACAATGCACCCAAGAGTAACAAGCTTCTCAACCTTCAACTTCACGTATCACCGTGGAGAGAGCATCCCGATGCAACGAATGCAAAAAGGCAAGAGCACACAAAGTGCTCAAGTCCTTCACTCCCAAATTCCAACCAAAGCAACTAATGCTTTGGAGGGAATAAGAGAGGAAGAACAAAGGGGATGAACACAAAGTAACCCCAAATCTAGATCCACTAGGTTCCCCTCACTTAGAGGAGAATTTGATTGGTGGAATGGTAGATCTAGATCTCCTCTCTTGAATCACTAAGTTTGGGCAAGAATCATTGGAGGGATTGAGAGGAATCAAGCTCACAAGGTTAGCAACAATGGAGGAGAGAGGAAAACAAGTGAGCAAGACAAGCAACCAGCCCTTGGGGGAAGAAGGGGGCTATTTATAGCCTCCCCCAAAAACTAGCCGTTGGAAAACCGCAGGGCTGGAAATTCCGGGTTAAAGGGCCGGAACTTCCGGCCGGGGGCCGGATATTCCGGGGCTTACGCCGGAATTTCCGGTGCCCCGGAAATTTCCGGACCAAACCTCCGGTGCAAAGTTCCGGACCCCCACCCGAGAGAAAACGCGAAAATGACTTAGCCAAATTTTCCTTAGGCTGGATATTTCCGCCCCTGAGAAAAAACTGCAGAATGAGCAATATGAAAATGGGCATATCTTTTGCATCCGGACTCCGTTTTCGATGATCTTGGGCTCGTTGAACTCGCAATGAAAAGCTCTACAAGATCATGCATAGAAACATCATTGTCCATCATGATATTATAAAACCAAATGGGGAGAGTTAAAAATCTCTTTTTCGCAAACCGAAAAACCGTTTCTTTGCAATTGAAGTCAAAATAAAGCAAAACCAATTTTGTTGGAAAGAGGACGACAAAAGCAACCTTTGAAAATGGCAAACTAGCAAAGGAGATTTTGCAAAGGGTTGGAAAGGTGAAACCTTCCAATAAGGATGAACCGGCAAAATCTCCAATACCGAAGATGCAAAAAGAAGACGCATATGCAAACCGTTTTCGGTGATCTTAGCCTTGTCATAACACGCACGACGAGCACCAAGACCACACCACGATAAGAGTCAAATAAGAACCAATGAAGATGATTTCAAGGATGCAAAGGGTTGAGCTCTCCACGAACGATACGATCACGATACTCGGTCGAGAGCCCCTCTTGATAGTACGGCAATCTATCCTATAATCCGGTCTCTCACTAAACAACATGAGACCGGTAAAATAGAAACCCTATCAAGATCATACCTTTGCCTTGCGCATTAATCCACTTGAGGTCGATGAAGACGATCTTCATCTCCTCAAGATGCACCACCTTCCTCGATTGCGCTTCGGTGAAGATTCACATGACGCTCCCCCATACACCAAGATGGGAGACGCACTCTTCGGCATAACTTCACTTGGCCTTGATCAACCCGCACAAAGCCTTGATCAACACAAACTTTTCTTCCCTTAGCTTTGACTCCAACAAATGGAGATCAAGCAACTCAAATGGACACACCTATGAATATAGCTCAATGCAAACATTAGTCCATAGAGATTGTCATTAATTACCAAAACCATGCATGGGAGCAACCATGCACTTTCAATCTCCCCCATTTTGGTAATTGATGACAATCCCTTTTTAAGAGGGTTTATATAATGAATAAAGCATCTTTGCAAGACAAACAAGCAAGGATGCAAAGCGCATTAAGGGCAAATGCAACAAAAAGCATAAAACCCAAATTCCCTTAAACCCTCTAAACTTCTCCCCCATTGGCATCGATTGCCGAAATGGGAAGAAAAATTTAGAGAGCCAATATAATAAGAGTTCCTCCACAAAGGTGTGCATTTCTCAAGATATAAGTGAAATCAAATGCACTTATTCATTGACTAATAATTAGAGGAAATCAAACTATATTTAGGATCCAAAGATTGCAAAAAGATGAAATCATTTTAAACATCTCCACAAAGGAGCAAAGCAATCGAAAAGATCCAAAGCAAGAGTTCCAAATAAAAATGGAGAAGTTCCCCAATGATCATGCACAAATGAGGAGTGCATAAATATGGTATCCTCACTCCCCCAAAATCATCTAGAACACTCAACAAGTGCAAGAGTGCATAATGCAAAAGCAAATCATAGCACTTGCACCAAAGATGTGGTTGAGCCATAAGTAGATACCAATTTTCAAAAAATCATCGTAAGATAGGCCCAACCGAGAAAAGAGATCTTTTAAAGAAATATGTTCACACGCTTAGGGATACCAATTGGAAACTAAAACCAATTGAAAATGCCAAAAGCTAGTGAGAGCATTTAGCCAATAAAAATCAACATGCTCACCATGGTAGGCATGAAGTCAAAGATCTTCAAGAAATACATGAGTATGCAAAGATACCATTAAACAATAAGACAAGCACTCATGAGACAAATTTGGAACCACCAAAGAATTATAGATGAAAAACAAGGTGGCTCAAAAGAAATAGGATACCAACTAAAAGATGACCTCTCTCATATGTATAGGTTTCTTATTAGACAAACCATTGAAGATATACATCCGCAAAGAAACATATACATACGAAATGGTCCGGGAAAAAGATAACAAGGTATCCAAAAGGAAGTCATAAATATAGAAATGAGATTGTTGCTTAAAAGCATAGCACATAGCTCAAATTTATCTCATTGTATATAAATGAACTTCAAATATATCAAATGCATCACACATACCACTAAGGGAACAAGAGATAGTGGAGATGCTTTGAAATAGGCAACAAGTATCACAAGGAAATAATATCAATTGAAGAAAGGTTATTGCAAATTCAACACACATATCACAAAGATATATTAAGTGAAGGAAAAAGCCAAAACCACAACAATTGCATATAAGAGCTTTCATGCCAAGAGGCAACCTACACAAGGTTGAATACTAGAAAGGTATGCATGGGATAGATACTTGTTACCGAGATGCATTGAAGATGAAGATGATGAGAGTTGGTTTGTCATCAAAGCTTGACTCCGACAATCACACGGTGAGAACACCTTCCTTATGGATGAGGCAAGCATCCAATGCATCTCCATTGTACCTAAAACACAATTAGAGTACAAAATGGTTCCCAAACTCATTGGGTCCCATAGTAGTTAGAAACACTACAATATATAGGACATACTCCACATAAATATGTGCATATAGATATGAAATTGAATTTCATGCACATCTTAGCCGATTTAGGATTTGGTGGAGTATCCCCTATATATTGGAACTTAGAAAGACTAGCATGCCATACAATATATAAGTTAAAGGATATACATACTAAGCCTTTCAAGAACCAAACGAGATACAAATTGGACAAAAACACCAAGTAAACCAATAAAGCACACCAAGGTGTGACAAGAAATGGTTGTCCAAATTATATCAAAATCCAAATCAACACATGAATTGGGAGAAATCAAATCAACATATGATTGATTCAAAAACACATCAACACATGAGGTGTGATATCAAAAGGAATCAAATCAACACAACAAATGATCGATAAGAAACCAATTGAAAATAAGATACCAATTAAAACAACAAATATCAATTTAGGAGAAAAGATACCAAGAAGAGGGTGATACTTGACCGAAATCAAGTAAAGGAAAATAAGGCAAAAAGGTATCAAGACTCCCACAATAAATATTAATTGGAACAAATATCTAAGGAGAAGATATTAAATTCCAATTAATATCAATTGAAGGTACCAACCCAAGATCAAGAATCAAATGCCAATTGAAAGGATGACATATTGATAGATGGGATAGTGTTCTAAATAAAAAGGAATGCTCCCCCAAGATTCATGCATTATCTTATATATTTGCATTTGAATACAAAATGCACGCACATGGGATCATTACTCTCCATATTTTATTTACAACACTAAACACTACCAATTGAAAAATAGGATCCATTCAAAAGGCAAGGAGGGCAATAGATAAGCAAATCAACGCAAGAGCCAAAGTAAAGATGGTCTACACAATCCACCACAATTACTAGTATCACTTGTCATGACAAGGAGTATATGGAGATATTTCTCAGTGGTATATAGGAATGATGATCCAAACCAACTTCACAACAAAAAGCATATGCAAGAGGTAAGAATTTAAACGCAATATTTTGAAAAGGTTTGTTGGTAGTTTCAACTATTCGAACCAACCGGCAAAGCCATGGTTAAAATGAGATGAAACAAATGGTTTCTCACAAAATATATGGAATACATACTAGAGAAAAAACCACACCAAGCAAACCCATGCAAACAAGAGCCAAAAGATAACCAAAAGAAAATTGGAACTTGTTCGAGCAAACATGCCACATAGGAGAAAGATAATTTACAATATCAAATCTAGGTGGCAAACCTCAAATGTTCATGTTTTTATGGTATTGTAATATGCACATAGCTTATTACTCCCCCATAATGTGATAATTCATTTTTTTTAAACAAGAGGCAAATAAAACCAACTAGAGAAATTAATAGACATTGTAGAAATTGAATTTCTCATGAATATGACATACCACATAGTAGCTAGATAATATTGAAATATCAATACTAGGTGGTGTCCTTCATGTACACACATTTTTAGGTTTGTGAAGTGCACAAAGCATTTCACTCCCCCAAAATGGGATGGTCCACTAATATCTCAAAAAGCCAAATTAAATCCACACAAGATTCAATAAAACTCAACACACAAATTACACATACATGATATACAACTATCATACTGTCGTGGGGCTACCTTTCGGGTCCCCCACGGTGGTGGTACCTGGGTCACGCCAATGAAGGCCCAGCGAAGCCCAAGAAGGACACCATGTGGCACAAGTAGTCGACTTAGGTCGGTGATGCTTTCCTTATCTTCTACGTGCAATCTGCACCGTCCACCCGAGACCCGGCCTGTAGTATAAAGGCCGGGAGGGTGCGCCGTCTAGGGCATCGAATCATTGAACATCGCATTGTAGCCACCAATCGATAATTCCAGACAAGCAGGAGTAGGTCTTTACCTCAACTCGAGGGGCCGAACCTGGGTAAAATCGCCCCCTGTTAGCCGTCGTGTTCACCAGCCTGATCTCTCTCTTTCTCCTTCAATCAACCCGGGGTATTCGACCTAGGGATTTGCCGAGTCACAAGCTCGTCAATTGGCGCCGTCTGTGGGAAAGAACAGATCGCTGGAGTCGTGATCATGCCGGCCTCACCCGCAACCAACAACACCATCAGCGCGAGGGAGTCGATCTACACCGGCTTCCTCGAGTACGTCGAGCACTCGCCGGCGGATCTTTCGGCTTACGCCGGATTCCAACAGAGCACGTGGATTACCTTTGGTAGTCTGCGTTATCTGGTGGACAGTCGCGGAACCCTCCGCCCTACGCAGGCCGCCCTGCGCTCAATGGAGGCGCCTGCATCCATGGCGGCTGCACTGATCGCAACCTCACCCGCCGTGAAGATTACGGAGATCGCATCTACATCGACATCTGCGTCTACATCAACTGCGCCGACCATGGCTTCACCCGTCACGAAGATCGCATCTACCGCGGTCAAGGCGACTGCGTCTACTTCGACTACATCAACTTCGACTGCGGCGATCGCATCTGCGGTTGCCAAGAAAAACGCATCTGTTGCGGCCACGGGGCGAGTCAAGTCTACTCCGACCTACCTGTTCGGGCGCCAGCCAAGATCCGCACCAGCTTCGACTGCGCCGATCGCATCTACGCATCGGGCAGCCGCCAGTAGCAGCGACCGTGGTACCCACCACGTTGCTGTGATCTTCGACAACGAGTACAGCTCAGATGAAGGAAGCACGACAGGGAGCATCAGCCCCACTCGACGGGTCTACCCCGCGCAAGTCTATATGGCCGGTCCATCAGCACCCGTGTACCCCATGGAAGTCACCCTGCAAGACAAGGTGACGAAACTTACCATCACCCGGGAGCTGGCGATTAGGGCACAGAAGCACGTGGACGATGGCACGTTCCCTGCCCCGGAAGATCCACAGGAAGATCGACAGGCGGTCCAGTACTTGCTCTGGAAGGAAGCCGAACGAATCAAACAGGATAAAGCCGAGTTGGCCCGGCGCAAGGAGCTAGCCGACGAGTCGAGTGCCAGGAGGGCAGCGCTCTCGTTCATGTCTGGATCAGAAGAAGTCAATCAAGAAGGAAGGCACAGAACTCGCATGCCGCGGGTGCACGAGGCCGATCGCATCCACCTCACCCGCAACTTGGAGTCATCTTTCTTGGAAGACGAGGACGGAATACCCATCCCCAGAACACCCGCCTCTGCGCTTATGGGAGTCGAGACCTATTTGCGGGTCATGCAGCCGCCGGAAGGAAGCGCCAACGCCCGCGTACATAGGCAGCAGATCCAAGCCTTGAGGCAAGTCGAGGAAGCCTTGTCAAGGGGAGAACCAGTCGAAGGGCTGTACGAGGAACGAGGACGTCGTGACCGTGGAGTCGCACCAGCGGCAGATCGGGAACCGATTCGACTGCGACAACTGCAGCCCGGCGAGGATGGCCGCAACGTCGTCACACAGAGAAGGATAGACCGTGCCCGTCGACTGCGAGAAGCAGGACTACTCGACGATGATGAAGACCACGAGCCACGTGGAGCCCCGTGTTTCAGTATAAATATTCGCGACACGAAGATGCCCAAAGGCTTCAAGCTGACGGCGGAGACACAAAAGTACGACGGAAAGCAGCACCCGCGGGATTGGCTGGACGACTACCTCATCGCATGCAGCTGCCAAGGTGGTAATTCGACTACCGCCATGCAGTACATCCAGCTGATGCTCACGGGTTCCGCCCGCGGGTGGCTCAACACGCAGCCGAAGGATGCCTTCAGGACTTGGGAGGAATTCAGGACTGCATTCATAAAAGGTTTCCTGGGAACTTACGCCAGGCCAACCACCCTCATCGAGCTCCAAGCTTGCAAACAGGGCCATGAGGAGCGACTCCGTTCGTACATCCAACGGTGGACCCTGCTCCGCAACACCATGGATGGAGCCACCTCAGAGGACAGAGTCATGGATGCATTCATCTACGGCCTCACCCGCCGCGACCTTCGCGAAGAACTTGGTAGGCTCAGGCCGAAGAATATGATAGACCTTATGCAGATCGCCAACCAATGGGCAGATGGAGAAGACTCCGTCCGCGACTCAATGCCAGATCCCCAACCCAGCAACTGGCGAGAGGGTCGACTGAAAAAGAAACCACGCTTTATCGGCCACGACTCAATAGAGTTAGTAGCGGCGGGATTCGAAACCCCCCGTGAGAATGATAGAGGATATAGCCAAGGCGGTGGCAATGATAGAGGATATAGCCAAGGCAGGTGGCAATGATAGAGGATACAACCAAGGTGGTGGCAGCGGCTACCGCGGAGATGGAAGTCGCAAGCGCGAGTGGCGCAGACGCATACTCACGGATGAGGAAGAGCTAGAGCAACCCTGCAGGCACCATATGTTCAAGGACCCGGAAACAGGCAAGTGGGGATCCCGACACCTGTTGAAGGACTGCAAGAAGGCGCAACGGCTGGCCAGGGCCTTCACGCGCGTACTTGCTACGGACGGGCAGCAGGTTCATCAAGCATCACCCGCGGGACAACCAGTCGCGGGACAGCTGGCAATCAACGCACCACCAGCTCCTCCACTCGCCAACCCAGCGCAAGCAGCACTGGCTTACTACCCGCCGCAACAACCGCAGCAGCCGCAACAGCAGCAGCAGCAACCGCAGCAACAGGACCCTGCCAACGTGTTCCCAGCACCACGCGGGCAGATGAACATGATACAGAAGGGGCGTCCTTCCAACAGGACCCAGAAGCTCATTACTCGCCAAGTCTTTCAGGCAATCACCAATCCACCCGCAGTACCCGAGTACCTGAGAGGATCAGAGACAGACATCACCTTCTCCAGGGCTGATCACCCGCCGGCAATACCACGGCCCGGGCACGCCGCTCTGGTAGTCGAAGCTCAGATCGGGGAGTACACCTTGAAAAAGGTGTTCATGGATGGAGGCAGCGGAATCAACATTCTTTTCGCTGACACCCTCAGGCGCATGAACAGGTCAACTTCCAACCTGACGCCGTCATCTAATACCTTTCACGGTATAGTACCAGGGCAAGCAGTTACGCCCATGGGAGTAATCACACTCGACGTGATCTTCGGCACACCCGACAACTTCCGGAGGGAGGCAATCGACTTCGAGGTGGTCGACTGGAAATCACAGTACCACGCCATCCTCGGGCGTCCAACTTTTGCAAGGTTCATGGCGATACCCCACTACGCCTACCTCATGCTCAAGATGCCTGGACCCAAGGGTGTCATCACGGTGAGAGGCGACTTCGACCGGTCCGACAGCTGCGACCGCGAGTTCAGCAGGATCTCTGAGTTCTTTGGGATGGACGATCACCTGGAGATGTTGGCAGTCGACAACGACAAGACCCTCTTCCCCCCAAAGAAGAAATCATCCAAGGACTCGGCGTTCAACACCAGCGACGATACCAGGGCCCACCAGGTACACCCGACAGATGCTGACAAGGTGGTTCGGGTGTCATCAAGCTTGACCAGCGCATAGGAAAGCGCGCTCGTCGAGTTCCTGCGCGAAAACTGGAAGATATTCGCCTGGCAACCTTCTGATATGCCAGGCATACCAAGAGAACTCGCCGAGCACCGATTACACGTTCACAAGGACGCCAGACCTGTCAAGCAAACCATGAGGCGCTTTTCGGGTCCAAAGAGAGACGCGATCAGTTTGGAGATCGACCGGCTGCTCCATGCCGGTTTTATTAAAGAAATCAAGAAGTCAGAGTGGGTAGCAAACCCAGTACTGGTGGAAAAGAAGAAGACGAAGAAACTCCGCATGTGCGTCGACTTCACCGCCATCAACAAATGTTGCCCCAAGGATCACTTTCCGCTCCCGCGGATTGATCAGATCGTCGACTCGACTGCGGGCTGCGCACGCCTGTCCTTCCTGGATGCCTACTCAGGCTACCAGCAGATCAAGATGGCAGTCGAAGACCAAGAGAAGACGGCGTTTATCACACCACACGGTGTGTTCTGCTACACCATGATGCCCTTCGTGTTGAAAAACGCTGGGGCCACGTACCAGCGTACAATGCAAGCCTGCCTGAAGAAGCTTATCGGGAAGGTGGTCCAAGTCTACGTCGACGATATCGTTATCACCACCCGCAAAGAGGACACCCTCATCGACGACCTCCGCAAGGTCTTCGAGGCACTCGACAAGTACCAGATCAAGCTGAACCCAGACAAGTGCGTTTTCGGCGTCCCAGCCGGAGAGCTACTGGGGTACCTTGTCTCTGCGAGAGGAATCGAAGCAAATCCAGAAAAGGTGCAAAATATACTCGACATGCCTGCACAAACAAAACTTCATGACGTACAAAGTCTAGCCGGCAGAGTCGCAGCACTCAGTCGATTCATAAGTAAGCTGGGAGAAAAGGCCCTGCCCTTCTACCAGCTGATGAAAAAGGCGGACAAATTCGAGTGGACGGAGGAAGCACAGGATGCCTTTGACAGGCTGAAGAAGACCCTGACAACCCCTCCAGTACTGGTAGCACCCCAGGAGAATGAACCACTGTACCTTTACGTGGCAGCCACGAACAGAGTGGTCAGTACCGTTCTCGTAGTCGAACGGGAGGAAGAAGGAAGGGCTCATCCCGTCCAACGGCCCGTGTATTACCTCAGCGAGGTATTAACAGAGTCAAAGCAGAGGTACCCGCACTACCAGAAGCTGGCATACGCCGTCTTCATGACGTCAAGGAAGGTGGTACACTACTTCTCCGAGCACCCGATAACGGTGGTAAGCTCATCAGACATCCTCACTAATCCATCCGCGACAGGGTGAGTCGCCAAGTGGGTTGTCGAGTTAGGGCCATGGGGGCTGAAGTACGTGCACCCGAAGACAATCAAGGCTCAGGTCCTCCCGGAGTTCACCACAGAGTGGATAGAAGCGCAGCTACCAGACGAGCCTGATTTATCGACTGCATGGACCATGTACTTCGATGGATCCAAGAAATTCAAGTCAGCCGGAGCGGGAGTCATGCTCATATCACCCAAAGGCGATAAGCTTAAGTACGTGCTGCAGATGAAATTTCCAACACCCTCCAACAACGAGGCGGAGTACGAGGCACTGATCCACGGCATGCGGATGGCCAAGAACTGCGGCGCCACTCGCCTCATGATCTATGGCGACTCCTACCTGGTGGTGCAGCAAACAATGAAGCAATGCGACGCCATCGCTGACAACATGATAGCATACAGGGAGCTGTACAACCAGCTGGAAGGCCAATTCGACGGCTGCGAACTGCGACACATTGGCCACGAAAGCAATGAAGAAGCCGACATCCTCGCCAACCTCGGCTCAGATCGAGCTCCGGTTCCACCCGGAGTCTTCCTCGAGTGCATCACGCAGCGCTCTATCAGGGTCCGGCCCCCGCCAGAACCCCCTGCATCGACAACAACTACTGCCAACCCGCAAAGCACGGAGCAGGAGCCCATGGAGATCATGCTGGTCGAACCCACATGGACAAGCCCGTATCTGGCCTACATGCTGCATCAGCGGCTGCCAGAGAACCCAGTCGAAGCAAGGCGCATTGTCCGTCGCTCGAAGGGCTTCACCATCATCAAAGGCGAGCTTTACAAGCGAAGCATCTCAGGCGTACTCCAAAGGTGCATTGATCCATCTGACGGCCAAGCTATTCTACTCGACATCCACGCAGGAATCTGCGGGCATCATGCAAGCAGTCGAGCACTAGTTGCCAAGGCCTTGCGAGCAGGGTTCTACTGGCCCACTGCAATGCAAGACGCAGTCGAGCTCGTAAAAAGGTGCGTCGGCTGCCAGGAGTTCGCCAACAAACCTCACGCACCTGCATCAGCATTGAAAACCATCCCACTTGCATGGCCGTTCGCGCAGTGGGGACTCGACATGGTAGGTCCCTTCAAGAAGTCCTCCCCGGGTGGGCACACGCACCTCCTGGTGGCAGTCGATAAATTCACGAAGTGGATCGAGGCGGTGCCAATCACAAGTTCAACCGCAACTTCAGCAGTCAACTTCATCAGGTCCATCATCTTCAGATTTGGCGTGCCCCACGGTATCATCACCGACAACGGCACGAACTTTACAGCCGAGGAGTTCAGAGATTTCTGCGAGGAACAAGGCATCAAGCTCAGCTACGCATCCGTCTCACACCCGCAGTCTAACGGACAAGTCGAAAGGGCCAACGGCCTAGTCAGCAAAGGGATAAAGAAGCGTCTGCGAGTGCCGTTGAAACGAGCTGCAGGAGCCTGGGTAGAGGAACTTCCAAGCGTGCTATGGAGCCTACGCACCACGCCGAACAGATCCACCCAATACACACCGTTCTTTATGGTGTACGGCGCAGAAGCAGTCTTACCCTGTGACATTAAGTTTGACGCTCCACGGGTCGTGGCCTACGACGAGTCCGACGCAGAAGAGGCACTCGAAGATGACAGGGACACTCTAGATGAATCACGCGACATCGCCCTCAGCTGTACAGCAGTGTACCAGCAGGACCTGCGCAACTACCACGGGCGACGACTGCGACCCAGAGCTTTTGTCCCAGGCGACCTGGTCCTTCGACTCAAGCAGAAGAAAGTGCACAAGCTCGCCTCCCCATGGGAAGGCCCGTACATCGTGACAGAAGCAATCGGCAATGGAGCATACCGCCTGAAGGACCAAGCCACAGGAACAGTTTGCAGTAACCCGTGGAACGTGGCACAGCTACGCCGCTTCTACGCCTAATGTACCCTACACTGTAAACTCAAAGTAGCAGCAGGTTTCTTACGCACACTTTCCCTCGCCAGGGTACCTAATGGGACTGGAAGGGTTTTAATGAGGCGGCCTGTTTGCGAGAATAAATAAAGATGATTAAAGAAATTTTGTGTCACCCTCTCCTTGGCAACCTAGGCCGCCACTCGAACCACTCGGGGGCTGCGCCGCACAGGTCCAACACAAAAATCCTCGGCCGCCACTCGACGCACTCGGGGGCTTGCGCTGTACAGGTCTAAAGTTAGCCTAGGCCGCCACTCGAACCACTCGGGGGCTGCGCCTAACAGGCATCATCCAAAAATCCTCGGCCGCCACTCGACGCACTCGGGGGCTTGCGCTGTACAGGTCTAAAGTTAGCCTAGGCCGCCACTCGAACCACTCGGGGGCTGTGCCTAACAGGCATCACCCAAAAATCCTCGGCCGCCACTCGACGCACTCGGGGCTTGCGCTGTACAGGTCTAAAGTTAGCCTAGGCCGCCACTCGAACCACTCGGGGGCTGCGCCTAACAGGCATCACCCAAAAATCCTCGGCCGCCACTCGACGCACTCGGGGGCTTGCGCTGTACAGGTCTAAAGTCAGCCTAGGCCGCCACTCGAACCACTCGGGGGCTGCGCCTAACAGGCATCACCCAAAAATCCTCGGCCGCCACTCGACGCACTCGGGGCTTGCGCTGTACAGGTCTAAAGTTAGCCTAGGCCGCCACTCGAACCACTCGGGGGCTGCGCCTAACAGGCATCATCCAAAAATCCTCGGCCGCCACTCGACGCACTCGGGGGCTTGCGCTGTACAGGTCTAAGTTAGCCTAGGCCGCCACTCGAACCACTCGGGGGCTGCGACCCCAAAAATCCTCGGCCGCCACTCGACGCACTCGGGGGCTTGCGCTGTACAGGTCTAAAGTCAGCCTAGGCCGCCACTCGAACCACTCGGGGGCTGCGCCTAACAGGCATCACCCAAAAATCCTCGGCCGCCACTCGACGCACTCGGTGGCTTGCGCTGTACAGGTCTAAAGTCAGCCTAGGCCGCCACTCGAACCACTCGGGGTTGCGCCTAACAGGCATCACCCAAAAATCCTCGGCCGCCACTCGACGCACTCGGGGGCTCGCGATGTACAGGTCTAAAGTTAGCCTAGGCCGCCACTCGAATCACTCGGGGGCTGCGCCTAACAGGCATCACCCAAAAATCCTCGGCCGCCACTCGACGCACTCGGGGGCTCGCGCTGTACAGGTCTAAAGTTAGCCTAGGCCACCACTCGAATCACTCGGGGGCTGCGCCTAACAGGCATCACCCATAAAAATCCTAGGCCGCCACCGATTCACTCGGGGGCTCGAGCCATACAGGTCTACAAGCGCAAAATCACCCATACAACATCATATGGGCATACATACATGCATGTTTATGTTACAAGCTAACATTATACAACAAAACTGTTTTCTTAGTCGACAGGCTCTTCCTTTGGCGCATCCAGTGGCCCTACACGTCGCTCTGTATGATTCAGAACCTGTCGCATCACCTGACGTGCGGCATCAAGGGATTTAGCATAATCAACATCCCTAGGCAACCCATCAAGTATTCTGTCCAAGTGAACATGAGGTCGATGCAGTCGAACATAGGCAAACGCTGTGTTGGCCCCGGCAACAAGCTGACCGAGGACGACCCCCTTCAACGCCCTGCTACTGCGGAACCTCTCCAACAGCGCGGGCAACCCTTCCGGCTGCTCATCAAGGGGGAAGAACACTTTGTTGATCTGCCAGAGTGCTTTCCTGCAACCTTCAAGAACGAACGCAGCTCGCCAGGTGCGATCCAGCATCCGCGCGAGTATACGGCCCTCTCCCTTATGTACCCAGAATTGGCGAGCTTCGACCGAGTTACCGGTGGCCTCACTATCCACGCGCTCGTCCACTCGAGCGTTCTCGGCTTGCCAGTCGGGATTAACAACTGCAATTAACGGGTCAAGGTGCAGAACAACACAAGCATGAAGAAATCAAAGAGAAGCAGCTAGAGCCCAAACCTTGCAGCTGTCGACATATCAGATCAATCTGGTCAAGAAGGAACCGTTCGCGCTGATTGAACGGCCCAGCGGAACGCGCCCTGAGGCGTTCAAGCTCCACTTCAGTTCTCCGCAGCTTCGACTCAAGTTCAGTGATCTTGTTCCTCATATAATTAAACACTCGCTGATCGTTCGTGCTCCGCGCGGGAGCCGGAGGAGTCGGACAACGCGAAGACGCAGGCGCAGCCGAAGAGGTGCCCTCATCCCAGTACGCACGGATATCTTCCGCGACTTCAGGAGGAGCACTTCCGTCAGGCTGTCAATTTAAAGAACATCAGAGAGCACTATTTTCAACAGCAAGACTAGACAAAACACAGTCGCATGACAGAATCAGCATATCCATTGATTTCACCGGTTTCATTACAAAAGACAAAAGAAGACCCCTACTACAACACTACATGGCAGAACCCGACGGTGCGCGGCCCTTTTTGGCGGCTACTCGCAAGCTTCCTCTCAAAGGTGTCAATCAGCTTTTTAGCTAACTGAGTCGCCTTGTCCTTGACGCTGGTCAGGGACTTGGACTTTCCATCGGGCCTTCGAGGGAAGTCGCTCACAGCCTCAAAGTCACCCGAGATCCCATGACCGAGTAACAGACGGAAGGTGAGCTCGGAGCCGCGTACCGTCTGGGTGCGGGTAGTTGGCCATCACATTCGCCTCAGCAAATGGAGCCGCCAGCGTCAGCCTCCTTAGGCGCAGCCTGACCAGGGAAAACACCTTGATAGATGTTGGCCAGGGCGCTCGAGGACTTCTTCACAGCGTCCGCGGCGCACGCGCAAACCCGGTTGCAGAGGTCGACTGCCGCCGACAAGGTGGTATTCGCGCTGGACGTCCCTTCAGGGGGAGCACCACCACCAACACCTACATTCAGAAATAACGCGAATAGTAAGGTTACCTGCAGGCAATAAAGGCAAAAGTAGGCTTCTATCAGCCGAGAACTTACCACCAATGGACTGTGGCAATGCTAATCAGGCGTTCGACCTGAACCTTTTCTGCCTCAGTCTGGGCTCAAGCGACTTCTCCAGTTGCTGGACCCGCTTCGCCAAGCCTTGGTTGTCTTCTGCAGAACACCCGAGCAAAAGTTAGAATTGCAGACAGTCGAAGAAAGTTCAAAAGACTCGACAAGGGATACTTACTCTTCGACTGCTCAAGCGCAGCACGAAGTTGACTAGCCTCCTGCTCCAGACGAATGAAGCGGGTGGCCGTTTCCATCTGCTGACGATAGACGGGCTGCGGAAAAAGAAGTATAAATCTGTACCCGACTATTCTAGTCACGCACTTCGGGGGCTACTCCCATCGGGAGCGCTGTTCGCGCACCCGATACAAGAATTTGCAAGATAAGAAAGAAGATACTTACATGCTGGGTCAGATCAGCATCCACGGCAGTCGCATCAGCGGCACCATCCGGCCGGGTGGCCGTCGAAGGGTCCAGCACCGGAGGATCGTTCGCCTGTGGCGCCTCTTCAGGTTGTACCAGTCGCATGCTCCGGGGCAGCAGACTGGTGTCCTCCTCACGAGGCGAAACATGGACATTACCACCCTTGATGGCTGCTTACAAAAGATTCAGAAAACACCCAAGGAACAGAAAGAAGAAGCGAATCAGAAAGGTTCAGTCGCANTAGAGTCCTTCTCCTCCTCTGTCGCCTCCTTCAAGGGAGACGTCGCCGCGGTGAAGTCGACGTTCTTCTGCTTACGCCGCTTCGCGGGTGGAGCCGTGTCCTCCTCTTCTTCCTCCTCCACTTCCTCGCTACGCGAGTAGGCAGGGGGAGGACTCTCTTCATCGCCGTCCTGCTCGGCAACGATTGCGGCTTCATCGTGAGCGCCATTCTCCATCAACGGAGGAAGGCTCACGTAGTTCTTACGATCCTGACGAGCAGCAAGCAACAATCGGAAAATCAGGAAAAAGTCAGTCGAATGACACACAAAGAAGAAATCAAGATTCAAACACTTACCTCTGGGATCGGATTCGTCGAGCTGAACGGCTCGACTGGGCAAGTCACGTTGCACGGGTCGGCGACCCGCAGACTGGTGATATTCCTCACCTTGATCGCGACCTGCGCATCGTCAACCGCCGGGTCGACTGCCATTTCCCACATCGGGGAGAGGGCGTTGTTGAAGCGGCTGTACCCTCAGCCTATGGAACATGGCGATCAGCTGGATCCCGCCCGCTTCGCGTCCCATCGACTTCAACAACCCGCGAAGCAATGACGTCAGCGGTTTGATCGACTCCTTCTCCTCCGCCGACAGGGGGTGCGACCAGGCGTTGGTTTTCCTCAAGGGCCGATCAGCGGCGAAGTCGGGAAGCCCGGCTTGGTTCCACTTGGCGTAGAACCACTTCTTTCTCCAGTTTTGCACGGAGTCGACTTCTTCATATGGAAGAAGACCGTGTCGCCACGAAGCTGGATGCCAAAACCGCCGACTGGGTATGCCTCTTTCGACTTACCCACCATCCGGCGCACCTGGAAGAGCGACTTCCAAAGTGCCCAGTGGGGTGCGATCCCCAAAAAGCATTCGCACAACACGATAAAGCTCGTGATGCTTAAGACGCTGTTGGGAGTCAGATCGTGGATCTGAATCCCATAGGCGTACAGAAGCCCACGGACGAAATCGTGAAGGGGGAACCCGAATCCCCGTGGAAGAAACTCCACGAAGCAGACGCGTTACCCATTGCGGGGAGCAGGGATGGTATCCTTACCGGGCGCCCGCGTCGTCGCCGTGCTCTCCGGCGGCAGCAGCCCCTGCTGGCGGAGGTTGTCGAGCTCCGCCGCTCTGACTGAGGATTTGCCCCAGTCGCCTTCCACCTTCTTCATCCCGGCGTCATCGCCGGCGGCGGAGGAGCTCTCAGTACCCTTAACTCTCTTGTGGCCCATGTCGCCGGAGGGGAAAGGGGAGGATTTTTGGAAGCTTTTTCGCGAGGAACAACGATGGCAAGAACTGGCGGCGAGGGAGAAGAATGAGGCTTGGTGAACTGCCCCTGCGCCGCGGTGAATATTATATACCGCGGGGCAGTTCATTTTGGCCGTCAATCGCGGAACTGCAAGGCGCCGCAAGGATCCTGCCGTCCACGTGTCGCACGAAGGACACATTGGTCGTGCTCCACTACGCACGGGAACCGAAGCATCATCATCACGCCGCGGAGTTTTCGCGCCCAACGGTCCATATTCAGTGGTCGCCGCTGTGACAGCGGGCCCACCATCGTCACGTCCCGTCGGGCGCAGAGCCTGTCGAGTCATGTCATCAAAAGCGTCATCCCTGACGTCATCATGGAAGTGTGTCAAGTAAGCCAAGCAATTGGCTGAGCATTCGACAGTCATTCGACTGAACCAAGTACGTTCGAACCAAACGTTCGAGTGGAGTAAGACGAAGTAAGCTTTTTTAAAAAAAAGCTGATGTTATGACTAGTAGGCCATCAAGGCTGAGTGAAGAGTAAGTCGAGCCAGGACAGTTTCGACTCGGATAAATTCGAGTCATCTGTTTACTCCCATCGGGAGCGGGTTTTTCGACTGAGGAAATTTGAGTTTAATCTCAATTGCAAGCAATTCAGCTTAATCTCGGGGGCTACTCCCATCGGGAGCGCTGTTCGCGCACCCGATGATTGTGGACAAGGGCAGTCGAAATGCTGCGACTCCGAAAGATCAAATCGGTGCACCCGAAGAATCGAGATAAGCTCACTCGAAGCAAGCTTCGACGATTCCATGTGGCGTGCCCTGAAAGGGGGAGTCCTCCACCCGACTCTACGATTCGACTGAGCACTCGGGGGCTACTGTCGTGGGGCTACCTTTCGGGTCCCCCACGGTGGTGGTACCTGGGTCACGCCAATGAAGGCCCAGCGAAGCCCAAGAAGGACACCGTGTGGCACAAGTAGTCGACTTAGGTCGGTGATGCTTTCCTTATCTTGTACGTGCAATCCGCACCGTCCACCCGAGACCCGGCCTGTAGTATAAAGGCCGGGAGGGTGCGCCGTCTAGGGCATCGAATCATTGAGCATCGCATTGTAGCCACCAATCGATAATTCCAGACAAGCAGGAGTAGGTCTTTACCTCAACTTGAGGGGCCGAACCTGGGTAAAAATCGCCCCCTGTTAGCCGTCGTGTTCACCAGCCTGATCTCTCTCTTTCTCCTTCAATCAACCCGGGGTATTCGACCTAGGGATTTGCCGAGCCACAAGCTCGTCAACAAGTATCATTGATAAAAGAATTGATGGAATAAATTGAGAAACTTAATCAAGATGGTTGATATTACTTTTAATGTATCAAGTGGCAAATTTTGAAAAGTGCATTGATGGTTTAGACTTGATATTTAAAAGGAGGGATTAATGATAATGATCATTGAATTTTGAATTCAGTTTTTCCAAAAGAAGTAGGATTCAAGAATATTAAAGTTTGTCATGTTACAAAATAATATTCATGATTTATTTGTCATGTTTCGGAAAGAAGACATACCTACAAAACTACAAAGAAGAAATAGAAGCCTTAAATACGGAAGTGACTAAGAGTCATCCTATGTTAAGTTTAAATCACAAGTAATTGTTACTTGATTTTGTGAAAATAATGGTTTCACATATTTATTTTTCAAAAGGTTTGTATATAATAAATAAAACTTAAAGCTAGCAAAGTACTAGCGTTTCGTATATGAGTTCTCGAATTTTAAAAGTTAAGAATTTTGGAGGAGTCCAAAAGTATCGAGAAAATGCATAAAGAACTGAGTGGGATCTAGTTAAAATATGTGGTGACATATATTAAGTGAGAGCAGAAACTAATTTCCATAGTCAAATATGTGGAGACATAAGTTTGAGGGGGGAGCTAGTAAATTATTGTTAAATCAAATATGGATATAACATATTTCTGAGTGGGAGCCAAAGTGGTTTCACAAATTTTAATATGTGTATGATATATATTTGAGTGGGAGTTTACAACTATTTGTTTGTGTGAAATGGATATTTCATAAATGTTGTAAATAAGTCATGAACCAACGTGTAACTTATGAATTTAGTTTTGAACGCCAAATATCTATGGAGATAGATGTATTTGATAAGATTATGTCAAAATGTTTAACTTAAATAAGATTTTGAAGGAGTTCAAAATAGAACAAGAAAAGAAAGGTTCATTTGCTTGTGAGAAATAGGTAAAACATTGAGTTGATAACTCAATACATAAATAATGGTTGAAGGATATGTTGGTATTCACTATGAATTGTTCATAGGTCTAAACATATAAGAACCATAATTTTGTACTTGATAAATGTGACCCAAGTTCTTGGTTAGAAGAACATGTTAGGAATGAGGAGTCATTTCAACATGGAGATGAGATAATTGAGTCTAGAGATTGGTAGACTTGGTTGAAGTCATGACACCAAACTAGATTGGAAATCTCATAAAGGCAGAAGCGCAGCAAAAGCGTGATCGAAAATATCGAAGTGACTTGGATTGCACTGTCGATTTGTTGAGTCTGCAACATATAAGAGTATATGATTAATTCAAGGATTAAAAAATATAATATTTTGGCTTGAGAAATTTCGTTTTCAAGATTGAGTGAGTTCCGGGTGCACATACTATGTGAAAGTTCTTTTGACTGATCATACGTTATGTACGCATAAAAGGGAAACGAGAATCACACTCTGTAACCAAACATATTATATTCATCATATGATGATGAGGTTTATCATCTGATGATAAGAGGTTTATCATATGATGATAAAGTAGTGTCAATTTAGGTGACAATAATATTTTGCAAAGAACACAAAGAACTGGATAATAGAGTATACGGACAGAACCTCTTCCATGAGCAAACAGGATCAGCACTGAGACTCCATGGGTGTTGAATCGAGAAAATGTAAACTAGGTTATTGAATCTAGTGCAAGTGGGAGAATGTTGGGAATATGCCCTAGAGGCAATAATAAAATGGTTTATTAGCATATTCATGTTTATGATAATAGTTTATTATCTGTTAGTCAAGAGTTGGTTAAGGATTCCTAACCATAGGACTTGTTATAGTCACTTGATAACGGAGTCATATCATTGGGAGAATGATATGATGGACAAGACCCAAATTATAAAGAGTTGCAATTAATCGTGTCACTCATCTTCATTGCCAACACTTTTAGTATTTGCCAAGTATAGTTTCCTTAGACCATGAGATTATATCACTCCCGTTTACCGAAGGTATACTTTGTGGACATCAAACGTCACTTGTAACTGGGTGATTATAAAGATGGCTTTCAGGTATCACCGATGGTAAATTGTTGGGTGACATATATCAAGAGTGGGATTTGTCCCTCCATGTGACGGAGAAGATATCTCCAGGCCTTCTCAATAATATAGCATCATAAAGTCTTCAAACATGTGATTAGGTGGTAATCACGGAGATCCTATACTATGGACGAGTAAAGAGCACTTGCCGGTGACGAGATTAAACTAGACATGGGGATGTCAACGATTAAATCTCAGGTAAGTAAAATATCGTGAGACAAAGGGAATCGTATACGAGATTAATTGAATCTCTGGCATCGTGGTTCAATCAATAAAGAGTTTCGTTGATTGTGTAGGAATTAATATGGACATCCCGGTCCCGCTATTAATTATTGATAGGATCATGTCTATGCATTTTCGAATCCGTAGGGTCACACACTTTCCTTATATGAAGTTAGGGTTTGCGATGAATTAAATGATGGAATAAACGAATGGTGATTCGGAGTCTCGGATGAGATCATAGACGTCACGAGGAGTTCCAGAGGAGTCCGGAGAATAAGATTCATATAAGGAAAGTGGTTTCCGGAGGTGTCGGAAAAGTTCCGGAATATTTCGGCAGGGTACCGGAATTTTTTGGAAGGTTCTAGAAGGGTCTAGAAGTGGGGCCCACATCGTATGGGGCCCACATGGACTAAAGGGTGGTGCAGCCGCCTTAATGGGCTGGCCGCACCAGCCCCTTGGCCCAACCGGCCAAGCCCTAGTTGGACTAGGACTTGGCCGCACCCCATAAGGAAAGGGGAGTCCAAGTCCCATAGGGACTCGGCTTGGCTTAGGGGTCAAGAAACCCTAGGCCGGTCGGCCCTAGGGCTTGCCCCCTTGGCCGCCACCTATAAAAGGAGGGGGGTGCGGCACAGGGTGACCAAGTCCCTGCCGCCCCAAACCCTAGCCGCACCCCACCACCTCCACCTCCTTGCCGCGCCACCCCCTAGCCCTAGGGGCTGCCGCACCACCTCCTCCTCCTCTCCCTCTTGCACGGCTTGGCGAAGCCCTGTCCGTGGGAGATTTCCACCACCATCATCAACACACCGTCGTGCTGCTGAGATTCATCTAGCCACGTCTACCTCGCTTGCGGGATCAAGGAGAGGACGTCTTCATCGAGCTGAACGTGTGGATACCGCGGAGGTGCTGCTCGTTGCGGCGCTTCGACGGATTGGATCTCGAGGATAATACATCTCCTCGCGACTAGACACGTCTAGTTGCGGGAATCGACTAGCCAACCCCTGCACCGACAAAACGTTTATGTTTGATCTTCAAGGGTAAAGATTCGATCTCCTTCTCGCTACTTGCATTTAGTAGATCTAGTTCCTTGGGGTTTCTTCCGCTTTGTTACGTAGGAAATTTTTTGTTCTCCATGCAACGACCCCTATATCGACTCCTCGTCGGAGTCTACGTCAACGACTTGGTGATCACGGGCTCCAACTCCAGCGACATCGACCAGTTCAAGCTAGAGATGCAGAGCCTATTCCAGATGTCCGACCTCGGGCTGCTGAGCTACTACCTCGGCATTGAGGTCCGACAAGGGCCAAGCGGGATCGACATCTCGCAGGCGGCCTATGCCTAGTAGCTTCTGGAGAAGGCAGGGATGGCCGGGTCCAACCCCTGCCAGGTGCCAATGGAGCCACGCTTCAAGCTGTCCAACAACAGCAGGGCTCCACCGACGGATGCGACCGAGTACCGGAGCATCGTCGGGAGCCTCCGATACTTGGTGCACACTCGAATGGATCTGACTTTCACAGTCAGGTTCGTGTCTCGCTTCATGGTGGTGCCAACTCAAGAGCATCTGGCGGCCGTGAAGCACATCCTACGCTACATCGCCGGGTCGCCTCGACTCGGATGTAGGTATGGCAGAGGTGCAGGTGCACCACGCCTAGTCGGCTACATCGACAGCGACTTGGGTGGGGACGTTGACTCGCGCAAGAGTACGTCTGGCACGCTGTTCTTTCTGGGGAGCAGCCCAGTGACCTGGCAGTCCCAGAAGCAGTCGGTCATGGCTCTCTCGAGCTGCGAGTCCGAGTACGTGGCTGCTACCACGGCTGCTTGCCAGGGGATCTGGCTCTCTCGGCTGCTGGCCGAGTTCAGTAGCGGCGAAGCTAAGCAGGTGGTGCTCAAGGTCGACAACAAGTCGGCAATCGCGCTCGCCAAGAATCCCGTCTTCCACAAGCGCTCAAAACACATCGAGCTAAAATACCACTTCATTCGAGACTGCGTGGAGGTGAAGAAGATCGAGTTGGAGTTCGTGCCCATCGAACATCAACTCGCGGACATAATGACCAAGCCACTTGGAAGAGTCCACCTGGCGGCGCTGTGCTCAAGGATCGGCATGGTGGAGATGTCGCTGAAACTCAAGCCTAGGGAGTGATTGTTGGAATAGGCTTGTGTTCTGGGAAGACTCGGAGGAGTCGACGGTTTGTCGGGTCCGAGGGACCCGGGCAAGTGTGCCGACTCGGGGAGTGTCCCGGGTCGAGTCGTCGAGTCGGAGCCTGTTCTGACTCGACAGTAGTAGTAACCGGGACTCGAGTTGTCTTCGGGTCCGCCAGGTGCACTGTACAGATGGTACAGAGTAGGTAGATAGGACGTGCTAGACGTCACCTACAGTGTAGACGAGTCTGTGGCGTCATCCACAGTGAACTCGTGTCATGACGTCGTCAACAGTGGCGGTATGGCATGACGTAGTGTAGGACCCGCCACATCAAGTCGGATGTGACGGGATAGTTGACTCTTGTAAGCGGCTTGCCCCGGCCGGCTATTTAAAGGGAGGAATAGAGAAGAGAAAATTGAGGCAAACAGATTCATTCCACACACACCTCCCCTTCTCCTCTCTCCCGGTGCTCTCTTCTCTAGCTCTCTCTCACTCTTGCGACTCGCATTAGAGCCAACAACCTCCGCCTTGCCCGGATGCGGCGGGATCGTCCGCCGCTGCTCCTAGGGCCGCCGTGCCGCCGGCTCGGCCGTCGTATGTGATGGCGGGGCGCTAGCTCCAGGGGGCCTCAGTCGGGGCCGTCGACGTTTGCTCCTCGGCCGCAGTCAGGCCCGCCGGTGATCGTTGGGGGAGCTCCTCCGCTCTTCGTGCCCGGTCAGGTGGCTGGTGGTGAGCAGGCATCTCATCCTGCCGGGCAGCCGCGGCCGCAGAGCTTCACTGCGGGGGTTTCGACAGCAGCTCGGAAGCGTAAGAAGCACAAGCCACATGCCCAGCATGCGAGGCAGGTGGCTCCTCGGCTTGGGGCAGCCTTGCCCATGCAAGTGGTCGTGCCGACGACGGTGGTGCCGGTGGTTCCGATGATGGTGCAATCTGTTTCGGAGTCAGCGCTGTCGGTGCCGGCACGGTGCCGGTGTCGGGTTCTGCTGGGGGTGCTCAGGAGGTGGCTGGTAAGAAGCTGAAGTTGTGGTGTTGGAAGTGTTGCGTCAAATCTCATGCCTCCAAGGATTGCTCGGTGAAGCACTACTGCCACCTGTGCGATAACGATAAGCATCCGACTCTGCGTTGTCCGACGCTGAGGCTGCCTAACCCGCATACGCTTGTTATGGGCATGGGCCATGAGGATACCATGTTCAACATGTTCCCCGAGAGTTTCTTCAGGGAGCATCTGGCACCTGATATGTCTCCTACGGCGCTTGTGGTGTTACAGGGAGAGGTGGTTTCGTCTGTGTCAGTTGAGAGCCAAGTGGCTCGTATTTGTCCGGTGCAATCGGATTGGAGGTGGGAGGCAATTCCTAATGGGACTAACTCCTCCACAGTTGAGTTACCGTATGTGCAGGACTTGCAGCGTGTGGATGGTCTAGAGCTGATGGTGTCGGCATAGTCCTCCAAGTTAATCTTTAGCCAATGGAAGGAAGAGGATGTCCCTCACAAGATGGAGTTGCATCAGGTTTGGGTGCATGTCTTTGGGGTGCCTCGGCCGCTGCGCCATTTTCTGGGTTTGTGGGCGGTTGGTTCTCTCATTGGGTCCACCTTGGATGTCGATCTTTTGGCGCTCCGGCGCAGGGGCATTGTTCACATCTTGGTGGGTATGGCTGAGTTGGAGTGCTTCAACAAGGGGGCTGATGAGTTTTGTCCCAAAATTCGTACATATGGGGTGCTAAGGATGAAAGGATATGACTTTACTTTTAGACCGGAGGCGGCCGATTTTATGCCGGATCCGGAGTTTGTTCCTTTTGTGTGGAGGCGTAAGGATAAAGATGATCCCTCTGATGATGCGGATGAGGAGGAAGGGACGATCCAATGCAGGGAGTCTTAACTCAGGTGCTATTGGTGGTACTCAGGGATCGGCTGCATCCTCTTCTGGTACTTCAGCTACGACCTCTTCATCTCCAGTGGAGCATGTGGTGCAGCGGGTTTTTGCGGTCACTCCTATGAACCCAAACACGGTGACGCCACGGGCTATCGAGATCGTCAAAAAATGGAGGGAGGCTGTGGCGGCTCAGGTATCTCCAACAGGTTGTGTCGTGCAGGTGGAGCAGCCCGGGTTGCTTCCTCCTCACCCCGCGGACAGGGAGGTAGCCTCGGCAGAGGTGTGCTAGGGCGTCACTCACTTGGGCTCAGCTGCAGCCCAGGGGCTGCCGGTCTCACCTGCGGGGCAGGGGGTGTCGGGGATGTTCGGGTCCCCGGTATCTACCCTTGCTGCCCACGACAGGGCAGCCTCGCGGGCATCCAGTGGGCTTTCGCCTGCTGCGGTGGCCTTCTCACCGTCTTCGGTTACTCGTGGGGGGGTGTCTACACCGCCTCTATCCCCCTGCGAGGTCTCGGCATTGAGTGCTTCGCTTTCTGCAAGCGTACGGGGGGGGGGGGGGGCTGCTACGCCGCATGTGTCCCCCCGGACGGCGTCGCCGGTCGCCACCACACCCGCCTACGGGGGGGCTGCTACACCGCCTGTGTCCCCCCGGACGGCGTCACCGTTCGCCACCACACCCGCCACCTGTGCTACGGCTAGGCGCAGCAGCCGCCATAAGGTGGCGGAGGATGGTTCTGTGGCGATTGACGAGGACTCGCTGGCTAAGGCGATGCGCTGTAAGGCAGCGTTGAACGATCTGTGTGGTACGTCTTTCCCATCTAAATCTTTTCTTCAGCTCTCTACTTCGCTTGTCAATTCTAGATTAAGTTCGATGGGGGTGAAGTTAGGTGGGAATGAAAAAGAGATTTCGGTTTCGGCTAATGCTCTGCGTCGTCTGGAGTTCGATCGCTTACGGGTGGCTCCAGTTATGAAGAGTAGTTCGGCTGTACCTCCCTTAGATGATGATGATGCGGATGCCACAATAGATGGTTAGCTATTATCTCATCTGGTGGGAGAGGTGTCTGAGGTGAGTTTGGATGAGACTGGGCTCAGGTCTGTATATGACTTGCATGATACCGGTCGGAAGTCTAAGAACTCTAACCCGAAAAAGGAAAAGAGGTATGGCTCAAAAAATACAAAAGTTTCTCGATGAATGGCATTTTTATGAATAGCAGAGGTCTTGGGGACTTGGCTAAGCATCTTCATATTGCTCATTGTATCAAGGATCACAATTTGGATTTTGTGGCAATCTCTGAAATGGGTAGACTGGATTTTCCAGATAACCTCCTTAATCGCCTGTCAGGAGGCTTGGAGTTTACTTGGCATTCCCGCCTGCCGCGTGGTAGATCGGGGGGCATGCTCCTAGGCGTAAAATCATAATCCATGCAGGTGTTGGCGGTTACGGGGGGTGAATTTCGTATGAAGTTTCACCTACGTAATAAAGCTGACAACTTCATATGGAGTCTTGTCGTCGTTTATGGGGCTGCCCAAGAGGATCGAAAGGCTGCTTTGCTCCGTGATTTGGTTAACTTGGCTAGGGATAACCCTCATCCTATCCTAATAGGCGGGGACTTTAACATGCTAAGTTTTCCACATGAGAAAAGTAGAGGCCGGTTCGACAATCATTGGCCCTTTCTTTTCAATGATGTTATTGACAGTTTGGATCTGAAAGAGGTCCACATGTCTGGTAGACAGTTCACGTGGGCGAAAAGTTTGCCGAAGCCAACATACGAAAAACTGGATCGTGTACTAATGGATACAGATTGGGAAACAAAATATCCCTTGGTAACGGTACGCGCTCTGGAACATATTGAGTCGCTGTCGGATCATGCGCCAATTCTTCTCACAACTGGTATAACGAAACCTGAGATGAATCACCAATTCAAATTTGAGTTAGGGTGGTTGCTTCGTGATGGGTTCGATGACTTGGTGAAAAGGATTTGGTCGAGACCAGTGGTAGGTAGCTCGCCCATTCACATATCGAATAATAAAATGCGTAATATGAGCACATTCCTCCGTGGGTGGGCACGACACACTACTGGTATCCTGAAGAAAGAAAAAGCTCGTTTGTCAACCATAATTGAGAACCTCGATGTGATTGCAGAGGGACGCCCATTATCGTCTTAGGAGATTGAACTTAAAATTCAATCAAATGCACAGATAGCAAGTCTTTTGCGTGAAGAGGAAGTCAAATGGTACCAAAGATCAAAGGCCCAATTTATTTTAGAAGGAGATTCGAATACGAGATACTTTCATAGTGTTGCTAATGGCAGACATAGGAAGAAACTTATTCACTCCCTAAATCAAGAAGAGGGCACGATCGAGGGACAAGCCGAGTTAAAAAGTTATATAACAAATTATTACAAAGGTCTTTTTGGGGCTCCGGATATATGGACCTTTTCCCTGGATGAGACCCAAATAGATGATATCCCTTAAGTTTCCAGTGAGGAGAATGCTTTCTTGACTTCACCATTCTCCGAAGAGGAGGTCAGGAAGGAAGTATTCCAAATGGAACATAATAAGGCACCGGGTCCGGATGGCTTCCCTGTGGAACTTTACCAGCACTTTTGGGAGGTTATTAAGGCTGACCTATTGGAAATGTTCGGATGTCTACATTTTGGAAATCTAGAGCTATTCCGCCTTAATTTCGGGGAGATTATTTTGCTACCTAAAATTAAAGAGGCAGAAAAGATACAACAATATCGACCAATATGTCTCCTTAATGTTAGTTTAAGAATATTCACTAAGACTGCAACGTTGAGATTGAATTCTGTTGCGGATCATGTGGTTCGGCCAACCCAGACAGCATTTATGCAAGGGAGAAATATCCTAGATGGGGTGGCTATTCTGCATGAAACGGTCCATGAGATGCATAGGAAAAAACTCAATGGGTCCTTTTAAAAATTGACTTTGAGAAATCCTATGATAAGGTCAATTGTCACTTCCTTCAGCAAACGCTAAGAATGAAAGGCTTTTCTGAAGAGTGGTGCGCCTGGGTCCGAGATTTTGTATCTGGAGGGAGTGTGGCTATTAAAGTCAACAACGAGACTGGCCATTACTTTCAGAAAAAAAAAAGGGTTAAGGCCAGGTGATCCACTATCGCCAATACTATTTAATATAGTGGCGGATATGATCATGATTGAACATGCTAAGGCCGCTGGTCTTTTGGAGGGGGTTGTCCCACATCTCGTAGATGGTGGGCTCTCAATCCTTCAATATGCAGACGACACAATTATTTTTATGGACAATGATCTGGAGAAAGCTCGGAACCTGAAGTTAATACTTGCAGCCTTCGAACAACTCTCTGGCTTGAAAATCAATTTCCATAAGAGTGACTTGCTCTACTTCGGTGATGCACAGGAGGTAGCTGGGCAATATGCCGAATTATTTGGTTGTGCTCAAGGTCAATTTCCGATAATGTATCTTGACATCCCAATACATTATAGGAGATTGAAAAATGCTGAATGGAAGCAGGTCGAAGATTGTCTGCAAGCACGGTTAAGCAGTTGGAAAGGAAAGCTTCTATCTCTAGGTGGAAGATTGGTTCTCATTAATTTAGTCCTAAGTAATATGGTACTGTACATGATATCGTTCTTCCAGTTGCCAAAAGGAGTCTTACGTAAATTGGATTATTTCCGATCGAGATTTTTTTGGCAAGGAGATAGTGAAAAAAAAATATCGACTGGCTCGTTGGGATGTTGTTTGCCGGCCAAAAGAACAGGGAGGGTTCGGTATTTGTGATCTTAAGATCAAGAACTCAGCTCTACTGGGTAAGTGGCTTTTCAAGTTGCTTACTGAGGATGGTGTTTGGCAGACACTTCTCAGGCGGAAATATATTGGCTCAAAAGCATTGTCCCAGGTCTTTTGGAAACCTGGGGACTCGTATTTTTGGGCGGGGCTCATGGTGACAAAGATGCATTTATTTCGCTTTGGTGCCTTCAACATTAAAAGTGGATCGGAGATTCGGTTCTGGGAGGATAAGTGGTTAGGTAATACTACCCTCCGAGAACAGTATCCATCTCTATACAGTATTGTCCGTCATAACAGCGATACGTTAGCTGTAATTATGCAGTCAACGCCTCCTAATATGACTTTCTGACGAACTCTTGTGGGTACACGACTTGTGATGTGGAATGTCTTATTAGGGCGACTAACGATCTATTCAGTTATCACAAGGTAGTGATGAGTTTCGTTGGAATCTGAATGTGGATGGTAAATTCACGGTTGATTCTATGTATAGAGCCTTGATCCATTCTGACATACCAGTGGATAACAATAAGAAAATTTGGGTGATGAAGATACCGCTAAAATTGAAAATATTCGCGTGGTATCTTCGGAAAGGGGTGATTTTATCTAAGAATAACCTTGTTAAGCGCAACTGGCATGAGACTACAAAGTGTGTTTTCTGTCCTCAGGATGAAACAATCAAACACTTATTTTTCCACTGCAGGGTTGCCCGGTCCATATGGTCAGCCATTCAAATAGCTTCTAATTTACTCCCGCCACACTCAGTTGCAAATATTTTTGGCAACTGGCTGCATGGGGTTGATAAGAGGTATAGAACTATTATTAGAGTGGGAGCATTAGCCATTATATGGTCGCTCTGGTTGTGCCAAAATGACAAGGTTTTTAATGACAAAAGCTCATCTCTTATGCAGGTATTATACCGAACAACAGGTTTGCTCCGTTCGTGGTCCACATTACAACGTGTGGAACATCGAGACCTTTTTATGGAGGCGTCTGCACGTCTGGAGCACACGGCGAGGGATATTTTTTCCCGACATGGATGGCCTAGGGATCTCCGGCTTGGCCCTCCTTCTACATAGATGTGATGAAGATATGCTTGTTTTCCATCTGTGTAATTTTCTTTCTTCCTTTTTGTTCGTCTGTGTTCGGGCTGTGTGCATCGTGTTATGTAGAGGCGGGGTGTGGCATACTTTGTATCCTTGATACATTGAAATGAAAATCCCCTTATAAAAAAAATTAACCTAGTGATTAGCAGATTCCTTTTAAAAGCATGTGGTCACCCCTGGTAGGCTGGTAGATGGATCAAAAGTACAAAGGTTAACTCCATTAACAGCTCACTTCGGCGAGAACGATTAGCAGGCCTACCGGCCTAGCGTAGTGCATGTAATCTGGATCGTATCAGCTTTGGTGAACACATACCTGACATGGCACAATAATCGCATTGTTTATTCGCCATCAAATGGTACGATGATCTCTTTGCCGAGGAAAGCGTTGGCAAGGCGGCGGCAGGGATTAAAGCCACGACGTGACACTGCTTAATTATGTAATGTCCAACATAAATAATTTTAATACACAGATCTCAGAGTTTTATAATCGGAGATTTTTGGACATGCAGATCATTCGGGACATTTTTGGATTGATTGTCCGGCCCTTCGAGAGGGAGAGCTGGCATGTTTCCAACAACTTGCGAAAGTTTTCTCCAGAACCAAGGGGGCTCTTTTGGATACGTTTGTTGTTTGTTTAGTGTCGAATCATTCGGGTTAGATAGATTCAGATCGTTTAGGATCCCTCCTAGTTGCACGTATAAAAAGATTTTCCGACCGCCATTGAGCTTGAGCAGGTCTCTTGCACATGTTGTTCCCCCCTTGGGACAAACAGTTGCCAGAGCTCCCATTGTCCTTTTCATTCCTAACTTGGGTTTCCAATGTCACTAGACTACTAGAGTCTAAGATAATTAGGTAATAACTGGCGTAGTTGATCTACACAGTTTACACGGGGAGAAATTCCCCCAGCGGCTACGGTTTGGGCTCTCTCGGTTCTCCATATGAGGCGACACAATAGTCGAGCGTGTTATAAAAGTCATATTGGATGAACCATCACAATGTTGTGTACATGACATTCCCTTTGCCTCAAGATATTCGGTCAAACTATCATCCGACCAGTCTTTCTTGATCCCGTAATTCGCAATCGCTTACTAGGTCAACTCCTTAACCTTAAGTAGCACAACCATGCATTTATGGATCTGATCACTCGAGGGGTCCAATAATATCTCTCTCAAATAGAGAAGGGAAACACCATCTTGAGTGACCATCGTCTAGGAAGTACCCCTTGTTATATTGGTGGCCACTGATCTAAGTGTTGTACTCCGGAGTTTGGCCTTCAGCAAGTATCACAAAGATCGGAGAGCATTACAGTATCTTTATGTCATTGTGAGAACAGATCATACCGATAAAAAGGGTGCCAAATTCAGAGTTCATAATTTACCATACTCTTTAAGTATGACACAACAGACTCCAACATGACCTTTATAGATCTCTTACCAAGAGACTAGGCAATTCTTCAATTCCCAATGCAAGCAATCGATGCTTCTAGACACCTCAGGAAATCCTCTCGCTACACCTTGTAACGTGATCCGAGTTGTGTCTATTGTATTTGGTGCTCTTAAATTGGTCGGTCCAAACACCTTTACCATCGCTGCACAAAACCTATACATGGATTCAATGCATGTGGACTCACATATACGAAGGACTGTCTATAGTATGTGTAGCATCTCTATGTGTAAGACATTGTATAATAATTGTGAATTTCCGAATAGATGAGAATCCAATCAGTTCAGTGCAATCTTTGCTTCAGTTGAAAAGAGTGATCATACTCCTGAACACCGTACACAATGTGCATAAACACATCTTTTCATTCTAAAACATGATTGAAATGGAATTGGACCATGTGTTGGATTGCCAGAAAATAGTCATTCTATAGCAACACATGCATGACCCATAACCCTTCGATGGTTCTTGTTGGCTTGTCGTCCAGGCTTCGATCCTCCTTGTTTTGTAGGGACATTCAATTCCTCTTGTGCAGCTAGAAGAACATTAATGATCTTCTAGTTCTATTCGCCATCAACTATGGCGTTGGCATCATATTTCATCATTTGGTGAAACAAGTATTCATCGTCGTTACACATAGTCTATGAATCAAACAAATCTTTCCATCATACTATTATAGGAAAAAGAATTTTCAATAAAATTACCTATTGGGCAACAACTGAACAACATGTGTGTGTGTGTGGGGGGGGGGGGAGGAGTTTGTTTCAGCCGTCGGTTTAACAAGATGGGGGGGAGGGGAGGTAGATCACAAATGGCGACGCAAAACAAGGACACAGAGCGACGACTAGTCGACCTGCATGATTGATGGTGATTCCTGACAAGCATTTGCTGATAAAAAGAGGTAGCGGCAATGGTGCGATTTGGTGGCGGAATTTTTTTTTTTTGAAACAAGGCAAAAGATTTGCCATTTTCATTAAATAAGCAGAAGAGAGGTGACCGGTTAATTAACGGAAAACCGGCCAAAAATCATTACAAAGAACCCAAGCGGACTATTCTCATGCAACTCCCTGATCATCTAGGTAGATCAACCAACTCACCCAACCCGAAACATCCGCAAACTCTCGAAACACTAAACATCACATCGCGAAAGGGAACCTCGCTGAAAACACAACAACAAACATCTCAGACACGACAACTCGAAGAAGAGAACCATCATCATGTAGTCGCTGAAGCCTTCATTGTTGTGCCACTCTTCTTGATATTGCTCTTGAGATACTCCTGCACCTTCTTAACTTGTTCCCCGTATCCTTCCTCGACAGGAGGTGAGCAATTTCCTTGCCAGATCCAGGGCTCACCATCTCCTAGCTAGCGAGAAGTCCGCAAAGCTCTTTTCCAAAGAGAGCCTCTGAGTCAGCGAAGACAGGCTGGCTGGACTCCTGAGATGGTGGCAAGGAAGCCACTAGCGAAGGCCCAAGCGAGTCAACCTCCAGCTGCACCATCGACAAGGGAGGAGCCAACTCTCCACACAACTCATGCAACTCAGGCATGAGCAGCAAGACCGGAGCCAAGATCTCACTCTCAGGGGGAGCCGACACTTGAGTCTGCATCATTGGGCACGGCATGGCGCGAGGGGGAAAACTGCCATAGAAGACTTCTTTCCCAATGTCAGCTGAACTGGCATCAAGCTCGGTCTGAGAAGAGGCTTCAGTCTCAACAGGAGATGTGCCAAGAGCAGCATCCGCTCTCACCAAGAAACTCGCCATCCTCGCGAGGCAACCTTGTAGCTCGGAACGAAGCAACATGGCCTCCTCGGCCAGGGTGAGCTGCGCATCCGTCGTGGAAGGGGGAGGCGCAGGACGTCGTCGAAGTGGCAACGGCTGGTCGACAAGCTGGTTGACGAGGACAGACTGCAAATGCACACCAGACGGCTGGCGAGGTGGCTCCGGACGCACCTGCGGACGGGGAGGAGAGCGCTGCCGAGGACGAGGACGATCAGCAGCCGGCGCATGTGCAACATGGCGAACATGGACCGGAGGAGGGCGAGGAGCAGTTTTCCCCCTGCAACACTTCGCTTTGTGGCCGAATTGGCGACAATTGTTGCACCTGAGCGGCTCACAGCAGGTCGAAGCCCAGTGCCCATCTTTATGGCAGCGGTGACACCTCCCGTTAAGACAAGTAGGAGGAGGAGGACGGGTCTTCGATGTCGGAGGGGCGAAGGCCATGCGACGCACGCTGCGCCTAGGCTGGACAAGCACCCAGGCCTCTGCTTGCTCCATGCTGCCCGTGTCCGTGCTGCCCGCCTCCGCGCCGCCTGTCGCACCGACAGCCGCGAGAAACACCTCATCACTATCCTCGACGGAGCTGGCCTCTGCGGATACCATGGCTGCCTCGCCCGAGGAAGCTGGCGACATAGAGAGCGACCCGAGGCCCTCAACCACAACGGCAGGGTTGGAGCCCAGCCCCCCATGTGACAGGACCTCAGCAAAGGGGGGACGCCCCGGGTTGACTCCACGTCCAGCAACAACAGAGGAGGCGGTAGGGCAACTGCACATCGTCAGGTTATTGTCATCTTCAAAGTGGCTGGAGGCAGCAACCTGGATGGACGGCAATGTCGAACGGCCAGCTCCGTCGAAGATGCCAACCCTGGCAGGGGCGACGGTGGGACGAGCTCCACCGACGAGAGCTCAGAGGGGCAACAACGCTGCGGCGGCATCGGAGCCTGACCAGCAGCGGGCGACGGTGGAGCTGACCTGGAGCTGAAGGTCGGGGCCAGCGCGGTCACCGCCAGGGCGGCGCGAGAGCTCGGGCGCTGGGTCACCGTCGCGGACCCAAGGCGAGGACGGGTGCGAGCTGGAGTCATCCATTCCCCAATGGATGGGTCAGACCTGCGGAGAGCAAGAGCAACTGCAGCAAGCATGTCGGCGAGGATGCGTGCAGCGGGAGGAGTCGGAGAGGCCGACGCCACAGAGCTGCCAACAGAGGATGTCGCAGCAGGCCGGCGTCCATCTCTGCCGAAGCAGTCGCCCAAACCAAGGATTGCCGGACCACGCGTCGGCGACCTCCTCGCTGGCAGCCGGCAAGGAAGAGCATGGCCAGCTTGACACCGGCGACGACGGCGCTTGGCCTCGAGATGGACGGAGAGAGGGCACGGAGAGTGTTGCGCTAAAAACGTGTCACACGAACACGTCCTCGTGTACCCGCGGTGTAGGGGAAGATACTTCGCAACTCGCCCCGCGGGAGACCGACCTGTAGCATGATACGCAAGACAACAAGCCGGCGCTTTTGGAACCAGATGCCCCAGCACCTCGGGAGGGACCCCGTCAGAGGATGCCGGTGACGATTGGCCGAGTTAAGCCGGATTCGACCGCTCTCAACTCGATTGTCGATACTCGATGAACTCACGCGAAGTCGCCGAATAACGGAAGCAGGAACAAGGGTTTCGAGGGTAAAAACTAGGGTTTGCATCGATTGTCGATTGTTTGCTTAATTTCAATCGGCCGTCACCTCCTACATATATAGCGAGGCGGCTGGACTTCCCGTACAAGCATTGTACTTCTACAAGGATTACAACTCATGATATAGGTCGGTTTCTATTTCTAAACTAGGTAAAATTCCTGGCCGGCATCGTATTGGATCCGGACTACAAACGTCATCTCCGGCTTCTTTTGGAAAGTCACTGTAACAGCCCTAGCTTGGTAATGAAAAGTACGAAGAATTTTTCCACTTTTTGCATTCGTGTTTGCATCATGGCATATCTTTAAATTGCTTTTGTGAACAAACCATAAATGGGAAAACAATGAAATGAGGGAAGCCAAAACTTCCCAAAACCTTTACTTCTCTGAAAATGCAAACTATGGTGTGAACCATGTCATGGCAGGTAACCTTATGGTCCAACAAGTCCCCCAAGCTCACCTCAAGTGCATGAGAACCAAATGGTTGGTCCCCAATGTGTTTCCTTTTCTTTAGGCCTTCAATGTGGTTCATAGCTTTTGCTTGTGAGCCATGCCACCTTGCTAAAAAGGTCTAGATAAATGTTGATGAGTTGTTTATCTTGTGGAGAAACTCCCAGAATTTTTGCATATTTTCTGGAATTGTTCGGTGCCCTTTTTAAAATCTGGCCTTTCTGCCATTTTTGTGGTCATCCGGAATGACCCGGATTTTTCTGGATCAAATCCGGACCAGTCGGAATTTTCTGGGCTTTTCCGGAAAATTCCGTATGAAGCACAGTGGCGACAGGGAGCACTGGCGCCATGCCGCCCGACGCCACCTGCTCCCCTTGCCCATGCCGCTCGACGCCGTGGCCCCCGTGCGGTCAAAGACGCCCGCCACAGCGCCCTCGACCCCTCCCCTGCACTCCTCGTTCCCCTCCTTCTCTCCCGAGCTTTCTAGGAAGCCCTCCGTAGTGCCGCCGCCATCGCCGTCGATTCGCCGCCATTGGAGCTCCCCGGGACGAATGGCCGCTGCCAACACCTCCGCCTAGACCTCCTCTCCCTCCCCACCGGAGGAACCGAGCCGGGAGGACCAGTCCCGGCGTGTGTGTCCTCGACCTCATCGACCTCGGCCGCCGGCCGCCCGGACCGATTCCCGCGACTCCGGCCTCTCCCCGCCAACGCCGACTCCTTCTTAGTACACAAGGTGAGGCATGCGTGCTTGCTAGCCCTCTCCTGCTCCCCCTCTCCCTCTCTTGCTTTCTCACCGCGCGTCGCCGCCGGCGCCGTCGCGTTTTGCCCAGGATTCGAGCCGTCCGGAATCACCCGGATTATTCCGGATCGATTCCGGGTCGACCGGATTTTTCCGGACGAATTCCGAAACCCTAACAGAAAGATTTTGAGGTCACCTCGGATTTGGCTCGGAAGGAGCCCGGATTATTCCGGACCATCCGGAATATTCCGGACCAATCCGGATGATTTCCGAACCAAATGTAAAACTTTGTGAGCTTTGTAATTTAACTTCTTTCTTTTCAAATCTTGCAAATGTTATACCATTTTGGTCAGTGTTTCAAATGCTATCTAAACATGCTAGTATCTCCTCACGATAGCATATTTGGACTTCGATATTAATCTTTACTTGGTTAAAGGATATAAATCCAAATAATCTTTTAAATTGCTAGTTAATCATCGGTGCTCCGAAAATTACAAATAAAATACCGAAATGATCCGAATGACAAACCCTACCCTTTTCATGTCATGTTCATGCATAAGTAAGCCACTTCTATAATGAGTTAATAGCTTATAAGATTGTGGTCACTAAGATAAATATGGGGTTGTTCCCAAATAATTTCACTAATTATTTGGCTCCCCATTTAATTGTGCCTTTAGTTTATATAATGGAATCCTTGCATCAATTGGACATGCCATCATGTGATTGAGCATTGCACTTTGTGTTCGTGTGATTTATGTGTTCTTTGTATTTCCTTTTTGGGTATCGATAGATTCCGGAGTCGAGGGTCTCTCTACCTACCCCGACGAGCAGTACTACGCTTCCGGGCAGCAAGGCAAGAGATAACCTAACCTTCTTGGCATTCTAGCATCCTATGTTTTATAAACTTATTTTATCCACCATATTATTGCATGCGGTTCAAATGTCTCTTTTGGTAAATATTAGAATATCCTATGAATGCATGTTCTTCCCCGAGCCAATCACATGTATCCCTACCTATGAAACCTAGGGTTGAAGTGTTGGCCGAGATAAAGATAGAATTGTTGTATTCATATGCTTAGCTATGCTTAGCCATGCTTAAATAAACGTTTTATGTCCGTTATTAATTCCGTAATTGTTGATGATGATGGAATGATTCGGGCATGGTGGATAAATGTGATGCTTAATTAAAATGCTAAGACGGCTTGGGTGAGTTGCCATCGGGGATGGTGTTTTGCCTCACTCTAGCCCCTAGGTGCGAGTTCTTTACCTCTTGAACCAAGACGAGCGTGCTGCCATTGGTGGATGTATGGGCGCCTTACTGACCAAATAATTTGTGAGGGGCTTGTCAAGGGTCCTCTAGTTCGAGTTTCCATTTTCCGTGTGTGTGAGCGGAAAAAGAATTGATGAGGATGGTGGTGTTTAGGATGTGACGGTGGGGCAGGGCGCTGGGAGCGCTGAACCTGTCCTTCCGCCACTGATGGTCCTTGAGTAATCCTCATGCATTGTAAAGGTCTAACCGCGCCCGCTCGCCGGCCTTCCCCGGAATAGGGCCAACTAGGTGAGCCGGACGGTACCAATGGGTAAAATAGTACACCCCTGCAGGGTTAATCTTTTTGAAAAGCCGTGTCCACGGTTATGGACAACTTGGGATCGGATATAAGATCATAGAGAAACTTAACCTAATTGATATGGCAGCTAAAGGTTGCATAATCGACGTGTGTTAAAGGTTCACTTCCCCGAGGGTGATTCGAGGGGGTGCCTTGGTGGAGATGAGTGTGGTTGGTGACAAAAAGGGTTCGATGAGAACCATTGATGTCAAAGTTATTCTCTTATCCCCTTTATGAAAAGTATTCTGAGTAGACGACGCCTTGTGTCTTTTATCTCTTTTAAATGAAAATTGGCTTTATGCAAAACAAGTACACAAATAGCTTTAGAGACTCCGTCAGTCATTGGGCCTATATCGCCCTACTAAACTTACGAGTACATCGTACTCAGTCTCTCTTTGCTGCCTCTGTATTTGTATTTCAGAGGAGGACGACACCGAGCAGCTAGGTGGGTTCTTCGTTGACGTCGACTACTAGTCTGGGGTTCCCAGGTGGCAGCTTGGGACCGTGGAACAAGCTGGCTAGGGTGATGGTTATTTATAGGCCTCTTAGGCCATATATTGGCTTCTTGTTGTTAGACAACACTACCCGCTTCCGCTTGATGTATTGTTGGATCCGTGATCCTTTTGTTGTGTAATGTTTGTATTCTTCTCATTATATGAGTTGCTATATGTTTTGTGTCGTAGATTCATGCAATGTGCCGGTTTGTTCCACAAGTCTCGATCTTTGTTTTATACATTGATGGTTGTGCCATTTACATAGCCTCTGTGTATAATTCCGGGGTCGGGGCGTTACAGTCACCTTTTGTCCTTCCGGGATGACCCCGAACTCGTTCTATCACCATCCGACTTCTATTTTGGGCTTTGCAAGCATTAAATCACCTCGTGTCCGGCATCTCCGGTGCAGCTTTTGGAATCTTCAGAAAGCTCAAGTCTAACCTACACCGGGTTCAGTCTAAACCGGGTTAACTCCTGCCGGGTTGACTCCTACCGGGTCACCACCGAGTCGCCATTTCCTTGAGTGAGCTTGAATCCGGGACCTGTCAAAAACGGGTGCTAACACATGCCCCCTGTTTTCTAGTAGAGCTTGCGTACTAGAAAATATTCGATGTAGAAGATTTGTATAAGGGCGATGCTTAAGCTCATCGGCCATATGTGCGTCTTAGGTAGTTTGCCACACGCTTGGGTGAAATTTCTTCAAGTACTTCCATTGATAGCTCGAGGAAATATGTTGCCCTCCAACGTTTCCACCAGATATGAGTTACCGGGTACAATCCTTACGACTCGTAGTGGCCCTTCCCAACTCGGCGACCATTTGCCGAATCTTCAACTTTTTGAACCGATCAGCAATATAACTTTCCAGACTAAGTCACCGATTTGAAAATCCTTAAGCCGGACTCTCTTGTTATAAGCTTTTGCTACCCGCAACTTCTCCTTCTCAATGTCCTTCAGAGCCTTTATACGTTTGTCGGCTACCTCGTCTATGTTATCCATCATCAAATTGTGATAATCCTCAGCCGACAAATCGTTTTGCTTAGCGAACCTCAAAGCAGCCAGATTTACTTCTACCGGTAAAACGGCTTCTTGTCCATAAACTAACTCGAAAGGAGTTACCTTGGTTGCACCATGCCTTGAGATCCGGTGAGCCCACAATGCCTCGGACAGTACCTCATGCCACCTCCTCGGGTAGTCTTGTACTTTCTTCTTAATCAACTTGATCAGAATTTTGTTGCTTGACTCGGCTTGTCCATTGGCTTGAGCGTAATATGGAGATGAGCTGAGCATCTTGATCCCGAGTGATTCGGCAAACTGTTTCACCTCTTTAGCCATGAAGGGGGTACCTCGATCTGTAGTGAGAGTCTGCGGGATACCGAATCTGTAGACAATATGCTCTGTGATAAATTGAATTACCTCCTTGTGGGTCATATTCATGAGGGGTACTGCTTCGGACCACTTGGTGAAATAATCAGTAGCAACTAACACAAACCGATGCCCTTTGGATGAAGCCGGGTTTATCATACCAACGAAATCTAGCGCCCATCCTCGTAAAGGCCACGGCTTATTACCTGATTAAGAAGTGAAGCCGGCACTAACTGAATATCTCCGAATTCTTGGCACGCTTCACATCCCTTGTAGTATCGGAAGCAGTCATTAATCATCATCGTCCAATAGAATCCGGCTCGTCTGAGCATCCATTTCATTTTGTGAGCCGACTGATGTGTCCCGCATAAACCGTCATGTACTTCTCCCATGGCGACTCGGGACTGATCTTCATCCAGGCATTTAAGAAGAAGACCATCAGCTGTTCGGCGATATAACTCGTCATCTATCAAAGCATACTTAAAAGCAAGCCACCGAACAACCCTATCCATTTTCTGACTTGGATTCTTCAAATAATCAACAATAGGTGTCCTCCAATCAGCTGACCGGGTTCCACCAGATTCCTCCGGAGCCGAGTTAGATAACCCGGCTTTTCCTCCAGCTTCTACGTTATTGACAACAGCTAGCACCGGCTTCCCTGCTGTGAAAAATACTCCTCTACCGACATGATAGCCTGATGCCTGTTGTGCCAGCTCGTTGGCAAGCCAGTTGTCCTGCCTGGACACATGAGATATAGAAAAGTAATCCAGAGTCGATATAATATCCAGGCATCTGTCGAGATATATGTTGAGCGATCCACTATTGCACTGGAAGATCTTGGCCACCTGCTGGACGATAAGCATTGAATCGCCATATGCCTCAACATGAGTTACCCCTGCATCCTTTAAAATTTCCAATCCGAATAGAAGAGCTTCGTATTCGGCTTCATTGTTAGTGCAAAAATAATCAAGACGACAAGAGGCTTCAAAGATAGTACCGTGGGGTGAAATATACACAATGCCGACTCCTTGCCCACTACTGCAAACTGAGCCGTCAAAATAAAGTTTCCACGGTACAGCCGACACAACATTTAAGTCGGCTTTTTGTTCTAGGTCAATCCGATGTTCAACAATGAAATCGGCTACAACCTGGTGATGACGGGATTGATAAGAGTGTTCTTCTCCCTCAACAACGCCAACAAGTACTCTTGATACCCTGAAAGGAAGATAATATATATTAGGGATAGGTTGAGCCTCCAAGTGCAGAGTATGTAGAAGTGGTAGTTTTTCCCCAAGAAGGTGACTCGAGGGTTTAATATTGAACTCTCGGGGAATCAGTAGTGTGGGTTTTATCTTCTTGTCCTTCTCCAGATTTCATGCAAACAAATAGATTGCTTTGTGCCCTCAACCTCACCAAGTGGTTGTCAAGCACAAGGTGTGAGAATGATATTAAGATAATAAATGATGCAAAACATTAAATAAATATGCAATGGTGGTAAATAAGTATGCAAAGATGATAGTAATGAAGATGGATGGTATTTTTGGGGTTTTTATATGTGAATGCAAGAAGTAAAATTGTTTTTGTATTTCTGATTTTAAAATGGCTGAATGTAAAAGATGCTTAAAAGTGGTTGGAAAAGTGTTTCTTATGATTAAAAATGGACCGGGGTTCATGGTTTCACACATGCACTCTCTCTTTAATATAGTGTGGCAAATGAGTAGACATAGATTTAACATATGAGATTGTAAACAAGTTTAATCATGTTACTAATTATATGGGCATCACGTCCTAGCATAGAGACCTTTTGATTATTAGTCTCACTTATACTCCACCAAGATGTGAACTAAATCATGCACCATAGTAATTAAGATAACATCAGAGTATAGCTTTAAGATCAATGACATGAAGTTAAAATAAATACATGATGGATCTAGTCTTAGGTAGAGGCATGTCACTCCTCCTACCCTTCAACATGGTATTTTGGTTTATCCCTAGTGAGCAACAAAGTAAGGTAAACACCCAATGGATCATGATATTCAAGTTGTTAGCTTATCACTTCACCACCCCCGTTACTCCAACTAATGCACACGTTCCCCCACACACGCTCTCATAAACATGCTTGATCATAACAAGGATATAAGAATGGGGTACATAATATGCATCTACTTTCATAACTGAAATATAACATTGCAATCTCAACATATATTAACTCATAGAAAGATCCACCACAATGGTAATACAACGGTGATCGTAATCATGTTCAGCAGCTCATACAGTGCTAATTAGTGAAGCTCAAGAGAGAGAGATACATATGCTACTGCCACAAACCCATAGTCCAGAGGTGGACTACTCCCTCTTCATCATGGAGACGGTGGAGATGTCGATGGAGAAGGTGGAGGCCTCTCCGGCAGGGCTCCGCCGGAGTTTTCCCCCTCCGATCTTCAGCCTCCTGATCTCTGTTTCTTGTTTCTCTCGTGTGGCGGCTCTCCTCTGGAAAAACGTCGGGGGACCTCTTATATAGGCGTTTTTAGGTCACGAGGAAGCTTCTGGGCGAATGATCGATGCAAACGGGGCCACGAGGGCTGATTGGGGTAGGCCCACGCGGCCTAGTACTGTAGCCGCGTGGGACCCTCCCTTTTGGTCTCCCGGCCTCCGTTCGTTGACTTCTTTCGCTCCTAAATCTTCTCCTTCCAAAATATTGACCCCCGTAAATTTATAGCTCATTATGACGTCGTTAAGGTCCTGAAACAAATAAGGAAAGAAATAGGGGTTTTCTGCCTGCGCAGGATTAATTCCATAAAAAGGGGATATCATTAAATAACAGTAATATACCCCTTATATAATGCAAATATGAATGGAATATAACTATTATTGTGCAAAGTTCATGTATGCATTTTAGATGCATCACCTGGCCTTTCACAGATTTGAGAGATTCATAAGCCAAATCATATTCAATCAACCCATACGCCCATTTGCCGATTCGTCCACTGAGAATCGGCCTATGTATCATGTGTTTGATGACATCGGTTTGACTAAGAACCTTGCACTCACTAGATAAAAGATAATGGCGCAATTTGGTGCAAGCAAAATAAAGAGACAGGCACAACCTTTCCACAAAGTTGTACCTGGACTCGGCATCCAGTAGTCGCCGACTTAGGTATGTGATGACGTATTCCTGTCCTTCGGCTTCTTGAGTCAACGTTGCCCCAATCAGCTTTTCCTTGGCAGCAATATAAAGCCGGAACGGTTGACCACGAGTCGGCTTTCTCAGAACCGGAGGTTTAGACAAGCAAGCTTTTATTCTATCAAATGCCTCTTGCTGCTTTGCCCCCCAGGTGAACTCGTCATCATTCTTGAGCCGAAGTATCTGTGTGAACGCATCAACTTTTCCAGACAAGTTAGTAATAAACCTTCTCAAATAATTTACCTTGCCTAGGAATTTTTGCATGTCCTTTTTACAACTCGGCGCCTGCACTTTCTGGATAGCTTCAATCTTTGCCGGGTCAATTTCTATGCTGGATTCATGTATGATAAAACCGAGAAACTTCCCAGCCGACACGCCAAAAGCACACTTCAATGGATTCATCTTGAGCCCATACTTCCTCATCCTTTCAAATGCGAGGCGTAAGTCGGCCAAATGATTTAACTCGCCGTCCGACTTAACAACCACGTCATCAATACACTTCCAGTATGACTCCAAGAAGATCATGAAATATTAAGTTCATCGCTCTCTGATATGTGGCACCGACATTCTTCAATCCAAAGGTCATTACTGTCCACTCGAATAAACCAACGAACCCGGGGCAGCGAAACGCTGTCTTGGCCGAGTCCTCTTCGGCCATAAATATTTGATTGTATCCCGCGTTTCCGTCCAGAAAGTTGATGACTCGGTGTCCCGAGGCATCATTGATAAGCATGTCGGCTATTGGCATAGGATATTCATCTTTGGGCGTAGCTCGGTTTAGATCTCTGAAGTCTATGCATGCCCTGATCTTACCGGATCCTTTCTTCTCGACCGGCACAATATTGGAAATCCATTCGGCATATTTGCAAGGCCGGATAAAATTGGCTTTTAGAAGCCGGCCAATCTCTTCTTTGATCCGGTCATATATCGCCGGGTTGAATTTACGAGCCGGTTGCTTATATGGCCTGAAACCGGCTTTTATCGGTAACCGATGCTCAACGAGCTCTCGGCTTAACCCGGGCATCTCGTGGTACTCCCAGGCAAAGCAGTCCACGTATTCCTTCACTAGCGCGATTAACTCGGATTTATAATCGGCTTCTAAATTTCGGCTTACAAATGTCGGCCTGGGAACAGTGCCATCCCCGATATCCACTTCTTCGAGCGGGTTGGCCGACGTAAAACCTTGTCCCAACTTATCCATGTCGTCTGGTTCTTCAATTGCTTCACACATATCGTTTCTCTCTGCCCGATACCTGTCCAGACGCTTCTGCAACCACTCATTGTTGTTGGGATCCATTTATTTGAGTCGCAGCCGATTACCTTCAACCGGCTTTAAGGATACTGGCACGAATCCATCCCTGGTAGCACTCAGGAAATCGAACCCGGATAAATCACGCCCCGAAAGACATGTAGCATTTGAGTGTTGCCAATCAACAATGGACTCGGCTAAAGCAATACATGCCGAGTTATCAGCATGAACGACTTCAATCTCATCGTCGATCCATTGTACAAGTTGCTGGTGCATGGTAGATGGCACACACTGATTTGCATGGAGCCAATCTCGTCCGAGTAACACATTGTAATTCCCTTGCACCTCAGCAACGAAGAATGCAGTAGCCAAAGTCTTGCTTCCCACTGTGAGCTCCAGACTAATAACTCCTTTGGCCTCTACTCCTTCTCCTCCTTCGAACCCGTTCAATACCATGTTCGTCTTCATGAGATCATCATCCTCTAATTGTAATTTCTTGAAGACGGAATACGGCATTAGGTTTACCCAGCACCTCCATCAACCATCATCCTGGTAACCGGCTTCCCGTTGATATGTCCTCTGACGTACAAAGGTTTAAGGTGCTTAACCGGTCCCTCAGGTTTCTCGAAGACGGCATTCTTGGGTCCGAAGTTGAGCTGCGCTACCTCGACTCCTTCTACAGCACGGAATTCAGCAGGCAAATAATATACCATGTTAATGTCCATACCTACCCGAGTCGACGTACTCTCGTAATCCAGTAAATCTTCATCTGGTAGATTCTCTGACTCGTTTCCTGCCAGCTCCTCGCCCGTCGAATCCTCTGCCGAGTATCCATTTGCTGACTCGGTATCCGACTCGTCTGTTTCCGGCTTGTCCTTTGCTTGCAAGTCCGCTGCTTCCACTTCGTCCACCCATGACGAATAAGTAATGGCCGATACCGAAACCGGCCCTGTTTCGTTATTCACAGCAGAACTCGGTGTAATCATCAATGGAGCTGTCGGAGGAGTCGGTTTTGGTACCCATACTAGAGCCAACACCATTGGTCTTTCAGCGTTGAACTCGGTGTCTCTAGCTTGCTCAGCCTCCTTTTCTGCCTTTTCCCGGTTCCTTGCCCTTTGCAGCTTCCGCTTCTGTGTCTTTGTTATACCCGGCGGGCACCACTTCGGCTGGGTATATTTTGGATCCCGGGGTCTAGTTACTTCGGTTTGGCTGGATCCGGCTTCATGGTCACTGGATGTCGCTTTAGGCACGATAGCAAGTATCGGCTTATCATTTGCTGGCTTTATAACCGGGTCCTTCAGTTTCAACACATGCGTCCCGATGACCAATGACTTGTCCGGGATCAACCCCCTCTCTATGTCGGCTGCTTTGGCTCCTTGCTCCTTGACTCGCCAATACGAGGAATCACCGGGATACACGAGTCGGCTTTGCACAGTTTGCTGGGTTACTTGACGCTTAGACTCCCCAGCCGACTCCTGATGCCGGTAACTTCCCTCGATAGATGGTGACCTAGGCCGCTTCCCATGTTGCCGGGTTACCTTAGACCCGGCCTGGCGCACATATTTATTCAGCAGCATGTCGAAAGTCGGTTTGATCTTCTTTGGCTTGTATTCAACCTGATTCGTCTTCCACTTGCCGACTTCCGGGTTCCTGGGCTTCATGAACCGGGGTGGTGATTCTCTTGCTGGTGGTTGTTGCCCCCCGAGTGTGGAGTTTTTGACGGTGATCTTGATAACCTCCTTTCCATCGGGTTGCCGGCTCAATGTGATCTCTCTCCTTGCTTCCTTGCTGCCGGCTTCTTTCCTGGGCTCACCAATAACCACGTTAGATTTGTTAGCGCCTTCGGCCGCTTCTGGCCGAAGAAGAACTTTCTTTCCTTCCAAATCTAGCACGTTCATTGGGAACGGTTGTGTGTCAATGGCCATGCCAGCAAAGCTCAATCGTCCATCGTTGAGGGCCGATTGAATCTGTCGACAAAAGACATTGCAATCGTTAGTAGCATGAGAGAAAGAATTGTGATACTTGCAATAAGCACGTCGTCTTAATTCATCAGGTGACGGGATAACATGGTTAACTCGGATTACTTTGTCTTTTAACAAGGCATCAAATATTCTATCACATTTGCCTACGTCAAAGCTACACTTCACCTCATCATCCCGGTTCTTACGAACCGGCTTTAGGTCATCACACATATAGGGTTTGGCTTTACTCGGCCAAACAAACTCGGCTATGTAAATATCGGCTTCATCACTGGAGTCGGCATCGTGCTCAATAGTATTAAGCCGACTCCTGCTCATATGATGCGAATCTTTGGACTCGTTAACTCGGCTTTCATGAGCCAGAGCTCTCTCCTGAACCTGCCCGACAGAGGAAAACTCGTGTCCTTCTAGCTTCTCTTTCAGATATGTTCTCAACCCGTTAAAAACTAAGTCGGCCATATCTCTTTCAGTTATCGCTAGGCTATAACATCGGTTTCTGGTGTTTCTAAATCTCTTGATATAATCGGATACCGATTCATCATGTTTTTGCCTAACCGACGTAAGATGGGACAACTTTAATTCGATTTCTCCGGCATAGAAGTGCTCATGAAACTTTTGCTCCAAGTGAAACCAAGTGTGTATAGAATTAGGAGCTAAAGCCGAAAACCAAGAAAAAGCAACCCCGGTTAACGACAAAGAGAATAAGCGAACTTTGATGTGATCATGATTAGCTTCGCCTAATTGAGCCAAGTATTGACTAATATGTTCCCATGTCGACTTGTTATCCACCCCATTAAATTTAGAAAACTCGGGGACTCTATAGCCAGGTGGGTAGGGTTGTAAATCAAAATATTCGGGGTAGGGTTTAACATAGGTTCTATGTTTAGGCATGAACCCAAATTTGTCATATGCTAACTGGTCCAATTTTTTCCTGAACTCGACCACTAAATCGTCCATATTGGCCGATTGACTCGGAACAGGAGCAGAATTGGCCACAGGGCCGGCTTGCACCCAAGGAGCCGAATCTGAATTCGGCATTGACCCGCGTCCCAGAAGTCGCACCGCTGGTCCCGTCTGTCCCGCCGGGTAGGATGAACTCTGGATCGGAGTCGGACAAGGTAATGCATTAACAAGCCGGTTTTCCTTGTAGGCTCATCCAGGTCTTGGCGTTGTGCCTCCGACAAATCCTTGAGAGTAGGCTTGATGATTTTGTCGGTGGTGATGCCGGACAGATCTGTAGCATTAGAACCGGTCATTGTTGCCCGATTTAGGTTAGAAATATCGTCCCCAGCGGAGTCGTCAAAAAGTGTGTTGCGCTAAAAACGCGTCACACGAACACGTCCTCGTGTACCCGCAGTGCCGGGGAAAATACTTCGCAACTCGCCCCGTGGGAGACCGACCTGTAGAGCGATACGCAAGACAATAAGCCGGCGCTTTTGGAACCAGACGTCCCAGCACCTCGGGAGGGACCCCGTCAGAGGATGCCGGCGACGATTGGCCGAGTTAAGCCGGATTCGACCGCTCTCAACTCGATTGTCGATACTCGATGAATTCACGCGAAGTCGCCGAATAACGGAAGCAGGAACAAGGGTTTCGAGGGTAAAAAGTAGGGTTTGTATTGATTGTCGATTGTTTGCTTAATTTCAATCGGCCGTCACCTCCTACATATATAGCGAGGCGGCTGGACTTCCCGTACAAGCATTGTACTTCTACAAGGATTACAACTCATGATATAGGTCGGTTTCTATTTCTAAACTAGGTAAAATTCCTGGCCGGCATCGTATTGGATCCGGACTGCAAACGTCATCTCCGGCTTCTTTTGGAAAGTCACATTTTGTCCTTCCGGGTTGACCCCGAACTCGTTATATCACCATCCGACTTCTATTTTAGGCTTTGCAAGCATTAAATCACCTCGTGTCCGGCATCTCCGGTGCAGCTTTTGAAATCTTCAGAAAGCTCAAGTCTAATCTACACCGGATTCAGTCTAAACCGGGTTAACTCCTGCCGGGTTGACTCCTACCGGGTCACCACCGAGTCGCCATTTCCTTAAATAAGCTTGAATCCGGGACCTGTCAAAAACGGATGCTAACAGAGAGGAACCTGGATCTGGTCTCGGAGCTGCACAGGCTGGTCAGAGAAGAGAGATCAGGGCGGCGGCGTGGGCGTGCGGTCCGTCGCAACAGCGGTTTCCAGGTTTTGGCAACACATGTACCAATTGGCGGAAAAAGATGATGGGAACGAGGAAGGGTCGAAAACAAATGGTTGTCGCGCTGACATGATGACATGTAATGCATGTCAGGGTATATGCTACGTGCGTGTCTGGCACCCTGAGCTGCCCCCAGAAGTTGGGGCCCGACAAAGGGATGTCAGACAGTTTTTCAGACTGTGACCTATTTTTATTTTCGTTAACCCATTGGGTCGATGTGATCATTTTGCAGATACACGGACGCAGTTGACACACCTGGTGACAGTCTAGGTCTTGGCCTGTAGCGTTAACCATGCAAGCATATCTGAATCTTAATTTAAATTAAACTGTTGGTCATGTCTAGCTGCACGTACACCAGATCGCTGGCCTTTTGATGCACATGCACACGCTTGCACTTTGCTCTCTTTCCACCAATAAAACTAAGCGCTACTATGCTACACTACATGCCAGGGAAACAACCTGTGGCCAAGGTTTTGTGCCGGGTTTTGCCAAGGATCTTCACGATAAGTAACATCCGAAAGCAATATGGAAACCTCCGTGACCCTCGATCGCTACTTAAATTATACACGGCCTGTCGACAGATTTTTGGTAAACTAAGTAGTACTCTGTCTGTGTACAGAAAAGTCGACACGTATTGAAACACAGTCTGAACATATTTGGAGGGGCATAGTTTGGCAGTTTAGGCATGCCACGCTGGAAGACAAGACTTGGAACATCAGAACATGTAGCTAAGGCAACCCCTGTATAGAGTGTCGGCCTCACCCTAATGAAATACGTGGACCACCACGTACCCTGCTGTTGATGTTGCTGTTGTACAAACCTTGCAAAATTGGCCACAACTAAAAAAAATATATAACTAGATGCACGTACCCAGTGGTATTCTACGGACAACTCGAGAGATGGCAACTACTAATGCACATGCAAAGTACAGGGAAAACAACCTGTGATTCCAGGGTTTTGCCAAGGATCTCGCTAACACCTCCAGATTAACTAATCACGCACCGAGAATGTACTATGTGTATAAGAAAATCACCATTGGAGTGAGTACTACACGTGTGGTCCAGATCGAGACCAATTTTCTGGAGATTTCTGCTTGTGCAACTATACACCACAGGGCCGGCCGGAGATGATCAACTTGTGGCGGTAGTAGCTTTTTGGTTGGTCGGTCTGTTGCATCGGTCGGTTCCTTGTCCATGTCTGAAAGCACCCCTTAATTTTCCCTTGTGCGTGACCGTGCTAGCTGCGTGCAGTGTGTTCCCTGTGCAGCCTAGGCGAGACAAACTCTCTGAGCTTATTTGATTATTTCCAGTTGGACATACACATACATGTGCATGGTTTCACCGCTCCCTTTTTTTTATGGTGGTCGAAGTCCTTCGTTTACATCCATGGCACTAGGCGGAAATATTTGGGACTTGGTAGCCCACCTAGTACTCAACCAGGCCCTGCGTATGCAAAAACAGGCTGTTTGGTGGCCTGCCCCGTTTCCCGAGCCCGCATGCGCACGGACCTTAAAGCATTCTCAGTCAGATCCGCTGGAAACGGCCGAATCGGCCGTTATTCCAGGGCCAGGCTGTGGAGAGCTCAGCGTGCCTCTGCCTCGCACGCGTTGGGAAGCGCGGGAGACGGGACGTTTCGGCATAACTCCCCACTCCCCTCACCGCCCAAACCCCATTTTCTCCGCCGCTCCTCACCACCGCACCGCCCAATGGCCGGACCTCGTCCACCGCCGCTTCGCCCCCCCCCCCCCCCCCCCCCGGCGACGATGCGCACTCCCGCTGGGTCGAGGGGCTCTTGGCGAAGCCGATTTCGACGTCGGAGCTCATGCGCCACTTCCACGCGCCGTCCCCCGTGTGCAGAGCGCCGGCCCCAACGGCGGCCGCATCATCGGCGGCGGCAACGACGGCCGCATCCCTTCCCGGGCCATCAATGGCCGGTCTTGCGCCTCCAGCTATGCGGGCGCCGTGGCCGATTGGCGGGATGGGGCCGATGCCCGCGCCGCCGCTTGTGGGGATTTGCATCCCCGACTCATCGAGCGGACGGCCATCCTCCTCAACACCGCCGCCTCCCCTAGCTCCACCGGCTGGACCATCTGCACCGCCTGCACCTTCCGCGCCGCCTGCTCCGATAAGAAGATTTTCCCCGATTAGCTTAGGGTTTGATGTGGGTAGGGTTTCGATGCCGAACTCTTGTGCAAGCACAAGTGTAGTACGTGGTCCGATCTGTAGTTTAGAACCACATGCACTGATTGATTTGGGTTTTCTTGTCCGAAATGCACATTTCCCGATTTGGGGTTTTCTTGCCCCATCTGCACATGTGCTTGATTTGGGGTTTTCTTGCTTCGTATGCACATGTGATTGCTTGCTTGTGCTTGATGGTGCACTTCTAGATTAGCTTGCTTGCGCATTGCGTGTCCCTAATGCACATCTGGTTGCTTCCATGTGCTTGATTTGGGGATTTCTTGCTCCATCTGCATATGTGCTTGATTTGGGGTTTTTTTGCTCCATCTGCCAATGTGATTGCTTGTGCATTGCTGGTGCACTGGTGTATGATCTTGCTTCAGCAATGCTTGTCCCCAATCCACATCTGCCTGTTCTTGGTTATGCATTGCTTGCTTGTCCCTAATCTGCCTGATCTTGCTTGTGCATTGCTTGCTTGTCCCTAATCTTACGGTGCTAACGAACGTCATCCTTCATGACAAGGTGCCCAAGGCCGAGTCAGATATCCCGGATGTGCCTCCAGGGTTTGAGCCACTCGTGCCAATGTCGTCCATCATCCCCTTCAACAGCAGGCTTCAGAAGCCTGCTCTGCCTGGAAGGGAAGAGGAGGCGCTGGAGCTGCTGAAGATGGGGAAGGGGAAGAGGCCAAGGATCGGCCACCTGCCAAGACCCCTGATGCCGCGACGATTCTACACGCAGCTCGACCTGGGGGACCTAAAGATGCTAGTCATCCCAAGGTCATTCCATGCTGCTTTGAAGAGCTGGCTCGCTATACCCCTTCCTCGGTGCATTCCGATAGTGTCGGGAGGCAACCCCCGGATAGGGTCAAGATGAAGAGATATGTACAGACCCGGGGTTGACCGGGTCAAAGTTAACCGAGAGCCCCAGAGTCGATCGGGTAAAAGCTAACCGGCATATCGGATGTCAGATCATCTTCTTTGTTCTTCATATGTGCAGGGAAGGAAAACCGAGTTAAGATATGTCTGGCATGCCTATGCCGGATAAGAGGAGAAGGAGTGGTATCCCGGTGGACGGTCAAGGCTCACGTCTTGTCCCTACAATCACAGAGCAGGCGTCGTGCCACTGGCACGATGGGACGCGCTGCCTAACCTCTGACCCGGGTGTCACGGGATGGAGAGTCAGGTCTCCATACCGCTGACCGAAGCGGTACGGGGGAGCAGTGCGCCAGGAGTGGATACACGTCCAATCCAGGACGTGCCACGCAGGGATGACGGAAGCAGTCAGAGGCCCGGACGTGGCCACAGTGTTGGCTACGCCAGCACCCACGTCAGCCCTAACTTGTGCCCTGGGTTCCATTATATAAGGAGCACCAGGGGCTCCTTTTACTGGGATCCCAGAGGCTACACGCGATACCACACTCAACACCAAAACCTACAGAGAAGCACAAAGCTGCAAGACTCGGTAGACTCGGTGGAGAGCCCCAGTGCTGCCCTTTTCCTTAGTTCTTAGCTCTTTGCATACAACTCGAGGAGCATTTTGTAGCCCGAGTTGTGATCCACCATATAAACAGACAAGCAGGAGTAGGGGTTTTACCTCCTCACGAGGGCCCTGAACCTGGGTAGATTGTGTGTGTTTGTGTATTCCGTGTGCGTATTCCTATGCACCAGCCCTCCCCGGTACCTCCAGCATCCATCGGCCCCAACTCAAGCCTATCTATGGCATCTGCCGTGACACCACCACGACAGATAGGCACTTGCAAGTACTGCAATGAGCATGTACATGTGAGCTACTTCAAGAACACCGGTGAGATTGTGCTGGGGAGGCACTGGCCAGACGTCATCTACAGGTACAACCTGGAGCAAGACGACGTCGTAGTCTTCAAGCTCACGGCAACAGGCTTCAAGATCGACATCTACAAAAGCATGGAGTCCACGGCTAGCCAGTACGCTTGTCCTGAGCACGGCTAGTATCAGCGTGCTTAGTGTTGATCAGGGGCATGGGATGCCCCTCTTTAGTTCAGCGTGATTAGTGGTAGTGTATTTTGATCAGGGGCATGCTATGCCCTTGTTAGTGTTGATCAGAGGCATGGGATGCCCCTGTTTAGTTCTGATCTGGGGCATGATATGCCCCTGCTAGTTGTTAAACCGGGCTTAGAATGCCCAGAACTCATTTTGATCAGGGTGTTTACGTTCCCCTGCTACTTTTAAATCAGGGTGTGTGCTTTCCCCTGATGTTATGTAAGTAAGTAAGACTTCTACTAGTGAACCGATTGGCTGTTAGCAGGTGCTTTGTTAGCTCTAATAGACTTCATGTGTGTCACAAGGTGGTAAGGTCACCAGTTTTGAAAGTGGTGAGCACATCACTAAACCTGCATTCAACCAAACATGTGTGCATTGCCTCTAAACACCATGCAACCAAGTTTGCAGGGAACCAAACACGAAAATCCAAAATAAATAGCCAAAAAAGAAAAACTATATGCACCCTACCAAACGGGCAACATATGTTGGCTCCGGCCGCGTTTCCCTCGGGCCAGGCCCTACAGAGCCACGAAGACGGGGAGCCCAAAAATGGCCCGAGCAACCAAACAGGCCCTTGGCATCTCTCATCATACTCACCTCTTGAGAGATTTGGAACAAACTAAATGTGACCGTCCGTAGTTGTAGACAAGATCAAGGTGGAGGCGACTCTTTGGGGTGTGGCGGGTGCTAAAAACTTGGGTTCAATCATGTCACGATTGTATACTTTTGCTATTTGGCGAGCTATATATATGCTCGATGTTGTATTGTGATCTAAATTCATATAAAGGCGGCCAACTTTTGACGAGCGAAGCGAATCCCCACTAGTAGAAAACAGGCCTTCCATTTTCACCTTTTGTCCCGCACAAATTACGAACCGCGACTAAAGAGTCCATTGGTCCCGGTTCGATTAGCCGTGGCGCCAGGGAGCAATGGTCCCGGTTCGTGTTACAAACCGGGACCAAAGGGTCACCACATGCGGCACATGCTGCCGCAGCCGTGGGCCCCCCCTGGCAGGGACCCTTTGGTCCCGGTTCGTGTTACGAACCGCGACCAAAGGTTCTTCCCTGCATATATCATCTTCCACCCGAGCTCCACCACCATTTTGAGCTCGAGTTCATCACTCATTTCTCCTCCATTTCCTCTCCCTCACTCAAGTTAATCCCCATTTTTTTGCACCACTTGTGAGGATTAAAGGCACCCCATCTATTCAAGGGTTAGCAACATCATCCTTTCCTCCGAAGTTGCAACTTTAGCTCATTTCATTGCTACTTTAGCTCATTTCATTTTTTGTAGTGCTAGCTAGGTGTTTGATGAAATGCCTAAGTTAGAGAGTTTATTTTTTATATGCATTTTGAGCTCAAATTAATTTATTATTTGTGGATTTTAGTGTCGTCCCGTCCTCACCGCCGTCGATAGCCCGCGTCGTCCCGTCACCGGCACCACCTCGGTGAGCCTTTTTTCTTTATCTTCTATTTTAAGAAAAATGACTTGTATGATTTAAAAGCATATTTATTTCTTGTATAATTTATTTATGTTTTTTTATATGTATAGTGTCATGGTTTTGATATCCGCCCCCGTCGTCCCTCGTCCGGTCTATGATTCGGATGTGGTATATTTTCATAACTATTTGTTTCATTTCGTGTTTATAACAACTATACCTACCAACTTGACATAGACACTTTTATCTAGGAGGTAGTTGAACCGGAAATTCCAACCGACCCTATTGTCGAGTTTTTTGTAAAAGAAAACAATGATTTGAAGGCAAAATTGGAAAGAAGTGAAGATCTTGGAGAGAAATCATCGATGAACTTTCCGACATCATCGATGAACACGAGTTCAAGCTTGCCGATGTCGTCGATGCTCATGAGATCAAGATGGATGCAATGCGCTTGAAGATTAAAAAGATTAGAAAATATGCCATTAGTCAGGAGGCTTGGTACCATTATGTTGTTGGTTCAGTAGTTACCTTAGTTGCGATTTTGACCGCATTTGGTGTCAGATTTAAATTCTTTAGATAGTTGTATGTTAGTTTCAATTAATGTATGTTTTATGAGGACTATGCATTACCATTACTTTACTTTGGTTTTAATGTGATGAACTTGTATTAATTAATTTGGTCACTATTATATACTCTTGATGTAGTGCAATAGTTTTTGATATATTTATATAATGCAGATGAGCCGACAATGGATGTACAGTGACCGACGATTTCCCGACTATATTAATGGCATGCATAGTTTTCTCCGTGTGGCTGAGAAAAACAAGCCGTCGAATGGTTTTATTTCTTGTCCATGTAGCGTCTGCAAGAATACGCAGGATTACTCTACCTCAAAAACCATTCACGTCCACCTGTTGCAGCATGGTTTCATGTCCGGTTATAATTGTTGGACCAAGCACGGAGAAAGAGGGGTTATAATGGAAGAAAATGAAGAAGAAGAGGATAATGACAACTATCCTACGTTCACCGAAGACGGTGATACTGCAATGGGGGAAGACGAAGCTGAAGAAGAGCCCATTGTTGATGAGCACGATGATGATTTTGGTCGGGCCATTCTTGATGCACAGATAAACAGCGGAAGTGAAAACAAGAGGTTGAAGTTGGAGAGCATGTTAGAGGATCACAAGAAATTGTTGTACCCAACTTGCGAAGATGGCCAGAAAAAGCTTGGTACCACGCTGGAATTGCTGCAATGGAAGGCAGAGAATGGTACATCTGACAAGGGATTTGAAAAATTGCTGAAAATAATAAAGAAGATGCTTCCAAGGGATAACGTATTACCCCCAGTACGTACGAAGCAAAGAAGGTTGTCTGTCCTATAGGATTAGAGGTACAGAAGATACATGCATGCATCAATGACTGCATCCTCTACTGTGGTGAGGAGTACGAGAATTTGAATGCATGCCCGGTATGCGGTGCATTGCGGTATAAGATAAGGCGAGATGACCCTGGTGATGTTGAGGGTGAGCCGTGCCCCAGGAAGAGGGTTTCTGCCAAGGTGATGTGGTATGCTCATATAATACCACGGTTGAAACGTTTGTTCCAAAACAAAGAGCATGCAAAGTTGTTACGATGGACAAAGAAGACCGTAAGAAAGACCTGATGCTGAGACACCCCGCCGATGGGTCGCAGTGGAGAAAAATCGACAGGGAGTTCCCGGAATTTGCAGCTGACGCAAGGAACTTAAGATTTGGGCTAAGTACAGATGGCTTTAATCCTTTCGGGGAGCAAAGCTCCAGTCATAGCACCTGGCCTGTGACTCTGTGTATCTATAACCTTCCTCCTTGGTTGTGCATGAAGCGGAAGTTCATTATGATGCCAGTGCTCATCCAAGGCCCGAAGCAACCCGGCAACAACATTGATGTGTACCTGAGGCCATTGGTTGAAGAACTTTTACAGTTGTGTCGTGACGAAGGTGTACCTATGTGGGATGAGCACGAACAAAAGGAATTTGACCTACGAGCGTTGCTGTTTGTAACCATCAATGATTGGCCTGCTCTTAGTAATATTTCAGGACAGTCAAACAAGGGATACAATGCATGCACGCACTGTTTAGGTGAGACTGAAAGTATACATTTGGGAAACAAGAATGTGTACCTGGGGCATCGGCGATTTCTTACAAAAGGGCATGCCGTAAGAAAGAAAGGCAAGCATTTCAAAGGTGAGCCAGATCATCGGAAGAATCCTAAATTACCTAATGGTGATGTTATATATGACATGGTCAAGGACTTAAAAGTAATCTTTGGAAAGGGTCCTGACAGTCTATCTGTTTCGATTGACGCTGATGGACACGTACCCATGTGGAAGAAGTGCTCTATATTTTGGGAGCTACCCTATTGGAAAATACTGGAGGTTCGCTCTGCAATCGACGTGATGCACGTGACGAAAAATCTGTGCGTGAACCTACTAAGCTTCTTGGGCGTGTATGGGAAAACAAAAGATACACCGGAATCACGACAGGACCACCAACGTATGCACGAACGAGACGACCACCTGAATCCAGATAAGTATCAAGGTCTTGCCAGCTACGCTCTTACCAAAGAAGAGAAGGAGATCTTTTTTGAAGTCCTGAGCAGTATCAAGGTCCCGTCTGGTTTCTCGTCGAATATAAAGGGAATAATAAACATGGCAGAGAAAAAGTTCCAGAACCTAAAGTCTCATGACTGCCACGTGATTATGACACAATTACTTCCGATTGCATTGAGGGGGCTTCTACCGGAAAATGTTCGAGTACCCATTGTGAAGCTATGTGCATTTCTCAATGCAATTTCTCAGAAGGTGATCAATCCATTAACTCTACCAGATTTACAGAGGGAGGTGGTCCAATGTCTTGTCAGCTTCGAGTTGGCGTTCCCACCATCCTTCTTCAATATTATGACGCACCTCATAGTTCACCTAGTCGAAGAGATTAATGTTCTCGGTCCTGTATTTCTACACAACATGTTCCCCTTTGAGAGGTTCATGGGAGTCTTAAAGAAATACGTTCATAACCGTGCTAGGCCCGAAGGAAATATCTCCAAGGGCTATGGAACAGAGGAGGTAATTGAGTTTTGTGTTGACTTTATTCCTGACCTTAAGCCGATCGGTGTTCCTCAATCGCGCCATGAGGGGAGACTGCGTGGAATAGGCACGCTAGGAAAGAAAGCAATAATGTGTAAGGACTGGGATTCTTTCAATCAAGCACACTACACAGTTCTACATAATTCCATCTTGGTGGCTCCGTATATCCAGGAACACATGAATATTTTACGCTCTAAATGCCCGGAGCAGCCTGGAGAATCGATTGAAAGAGAACACATGAAGACTTTCAGCGGATGGTTGCAAACACATCTCATTAATGACAACACTGTTGAAGAACAATTATACTTGTTGGCCAAAGCACCATCGTCGACTATATTGACTTTTCAAGGGTACGAGATAAATGGGAATACATTTTACACGACCGACCAATATAAAAAGAGCACCAACCAAAACAGTGGTGTCCGCTTTGATGCAACAAACAACAATGGGAAAAAGGACACATATTATGGTTACATAGAGCATATATGGGAACTTGACTATGGACCTTCTTTCAAGGTACCTTTGTTCAGGTGCAAATGGTTCAACCTGGAAGGCGGGGTAAATGTAGACCCGAAGTACGGAATGACTACGGTGGATGTCAAAAATCTTGGGTACGACACCGAACCATTCGTCCTAGCCAATGATGTGGCTCAGGTTTTCTATGTGAAGGACATGTCTTCCAGACCGAAAAAAAGAAAAGATAAGCAAGCGAATACATCATACGATGAGCCAAAGCACCACATAGTTCTTTCAGGAAAAAGAAACATCGTAGGAGTGGAGGACAAGACGGACATGTCGGAAGATTACAATAATTTTCATGAAATTCCACCCTTCACGGTTAAAACTGACCCAACCATCGCGTTGAATGATGAAGATTGTCTATGGTTGCGGCGCAATCAGAAGAAAGGGACACACACGAAGAAGAAAGGGACACACACTAGATAGGGATGTTGGTGGTGATGTGTAATAATGTATTAAACCTTTTATCTCGTAGAACTGAAGGATTCCTAGATAGAACAAAACACCGTTTGATTTGTATTCGGTCGATCAACATGATTTCTAGAGATCCGCTTCACTCTTTCTGCTGCAACAAAAACTGGTGAGAAGCCTACCCATTTTAAACGGGCATTCGATCGAAGCAGCTGCAAGACTTCTCTGATGATCTGCAACCGTCCCAACAAGTGTTGGTGATATACCAGATCATCAAAGAAGCCCTTGCAGCTGGTTCCCAAAAGTGTTACATATCATCACAGCAGCAAATCGACCTTCGATCCACAGCGGCAAGACGTCTCTGATGATCTAACGACCGTCCCAAAAAGTGTTGGGAATGTTGTAGATCATCAGAGCGCCTTGCCGCTGCTTGGATCACCACCACTCCCACCTCCTCGGCAATTCATCATTGTGTCACCCTAATCCAGTGGTTGGATTCAACCTACCCGAGGGCTTGTGTTTCCAACAGCGTCGTTGTGTTGTCCTTATTCACCGACCTACAGGAGGTGGCTCCAATGGCTGGCCGACGAACAAGGACGAACACAATAATGCTAGGGAACATGCCAGCGGGTAGGCTAAATCCAACCGTTGGGTTCGGTGACAAAGGTAGACGCTCATTGTGTGCCGTTCGCTGCAGGGACGTCGCTATTTATAGGCGATTAGAAGGTGTAACTGTGGATGAGGTGGGAGTGCAGATCCAACAACTCACAAGCCCTCAAAAGAAACACACCCCTGATCCAACGGCTCACAAGCGCTTGAAAGAAACACACGATCCGTGTGCTTCTTTAGTCCCGGTTGGTAACACAAACCGGTACTAAAGGCCCTGATCCAACAGCTCACAAGCGCTTGAAAGAAACACACGATCCGTGTGCACACGATCCAACAGCTCACAAGCACTCGAAAGAAACACAACTCTGATCCAACGGCTCAAAAGCGCTCGAAGGAAACACATGATCCGTGTGCTTCTTTAGTCCCGGTTGGTAACACGAACCGGTACTAAAGGCCCTGATCCAACAGCTCACAAGCGCTTGAAAGAAACACACGATCCGTGTGCACACGATCCAACAGCTCACAAGCACTCGAAAGAAACACAACTCTGATCCAACGGCTCACAAGCGCTCGAAGGAAACACACGATCCGTGTGCTTCTTCCACCGCTTCCCGCCTTCGTCTTCCTGTAATTTCTCACTATATATATGTAGGCTTGGCCGCCATTGCCATATCACATCTAAACTCATATCTGCAACCTCATCACTCTTCCATTGTAACAAAATTTTGACTTAGGCGTTTTTGACTTAGGTGTTCTCGGCGACGATGTCCATGTTGGACCAGAGGGGCGATGTGCGGGACTGGGCTCCACCGGGCTGGCACTGGGAGGTGCTACCGTCCGGGACGCACAGCTTGGTGAGGAATCCGGGTGACATCGTCGACCCGGATCTTCTATGGTGGCAGTCGCGTGGGCCACGCTCGGTGCAGAGGGAGCCGGCCCCTGAGGAGGTGGTACGTCGCCGTATCAGGGAGGAGGATGAGCACGTCCGTCGGTACATGTATCTATTGGATACACAGTATGACAGTAGGTGGTCGTTTCTTCAGAGGGTTCCTTCTCACGTGAGCTATGACCCTGTGAGGGTTCCTTCTCTTTGGATGCGCAGCGCCGGCGGCTCAGCATCCCGCGGCTCAGGACCCGGTCGAAGTTAGTTTCAGAGTCTGTGATCGCCATTGTAGTTCTCTTGTCTGTGATCGTAGTTTAGGTTACTACTTGCTTTTGAAAACTTGCGACCTAAACTATCAACTTCCGGAGATGTGTGTGATATAATTTTAGTTATAGTTTTAGTTAATTTTAGTTAAAATAGCATTTTTGATAGCAAAATTTAGGTAATTTATAGATAGCAGAATTTATATCATTTAGATAGCACAATTTAGGTAGTGTTAATATTTAGTAAAAAAATTGTTAGTACAAAAAATTGTTAGTAGAAAAAATTGGAACATTTTAAAATAAACTAGAAAAAAACAATTCCAAAATCATGTAAATCAAAGTATATAAAAGAAACAAAAAAGAAAACAGAAAAAGAAACAAAAAAGAAAACAGAAAACAGAAAAAGAAACTAGAAATAAGAAACAAGAAAAAAAAAGACCATTGGTCCCGGTTCTTAACACCAACCGGGACCAAAGGCCCGCTGGGCTTCGCGCGCAATATTTCGCGGCCCGGACAGACCTTTGGTCCCGGTTGGTGTTACCAACCGCGACCAAAGGGTCTTTGGTCCCGGTTCGTGGATGGAACCGGGACCAAAGGTCCTTTCCGTGTCGATTTGGGTGGTTTCCGCCCCGAAATTTTCACCAAGTCCCCAAATTCGTGCCTCTCCGCCTCCACGCTCCCGTGCCGCCGCGCCGTCGCCCCGAGGTGCTGCTCCGGCCGCGTCCCCGTCCCCGACGTGCTGCTGCGCCCCGCCGTGCTGCTGCGCCCCTCCCCTCCCCTGCCTCGGGCTGCTCCGCCGCCTCCGGCCTCCCCGTCCCCGTCGTGCTGGTGCTGCTCCGCGCCTCCGCCCGTGCTGCTCCCGTGCCGCCGCGCTGTCGCCCCGAGGTGCTGCTCCGGCCGCGTCCCCGTCCCCGCCGTGCTGCTGCGCCCCGCCGTGCTGCTGCGCCCCTCCCCTCCCCTGCCTCGGGCTGCTCCGCCGCCTCCGGCCTCCCCGTCCCCGTCGTGCTGGTGCTGCTCCGCGCCTCCGCCCGTGCTGCTCCCGTGCCGCCGCGCCGTCGCCCCGAGGTGCTGCTCCGGCCGCGTCCCCGTCCCCGCCGTGCTGCTGCGCCCCTCCCCTCCCCTGCCTCGGGCTGCTCCGCCGCCTCCGGCCTCCCCGTCCCCGTCGTGCTGGTGCTGCTCCGCCCCGAGGAAAGAAAGCAATTTAGGTTAGTGCAAATTTTTTTGTTAGTGCAAAAAAAAAAGAGATTTAGGTTAGTGTTAGTGTTAGCAAATTTAGGTTAGAGTTTAGTGTTAGCAAATTTAGGTTAGGGTTTAGAAATTTAGGTTAGAGTTCGTGTTAGCAAATTTAGGTAAGCAAATTTAGTGTTAGTTGACCATTTAAATTATGCCATCTATTATAGTTGTAGTTGCTATAAATTTGTTAGTGCAAATTGTTAGTAGAAATTTAGGTTAGTGCAAATTTTTTTGTTAGTGCAAAAAAAGAGATTTAGGTTAGTGTTAGTGTTAGCAAATTTAGGTTAGAGTTTAGTGTTAGCAAATTTAGGTTAGGGTTTAGAAATTTAGGTTAGAGTTCGTGTTAGCAAATTTAGGTAAGCAAATTTAGTGTTAGTTGACCATTTAAATTATGCCATCTATTTTAGTTATTTTTTCGACGACGAACGCAAATTTAGATTCTTATTTATACCTGAGGATCAAACCTTCCTGATACCGATGCAATTTTCACGGATAAAAATCATGTCGGATAGCGTTATATTCTCTCTATATTTGTTGTATCTAAGCCCTCGACATGTGTTGATTGTTTATTCACGGATGTATCTAGATGGATCCAAATTTTCCGGACGTCGTCGACAGAGACGAGGAGTGCGAAATGCAAATGCTCCAAATTATAGCAGGACGTGCGGCCGCGCCTGTCGGTGAAGAAGATGCCGTAACCGCAGAAGATTACGGCTCCCAATTTCTGAACGATTCCGGTGAGGGGGTTCCGGAAGAAGAAAATGGTGGAGAGGGGGAAGTGCCCTTAACAAACTCTGGCGAGGTATATTAAGCCTCTGTACATCAATCACACTAGATGTATTATTTGAGTTGTATTGCTGTTATTAACGAACCATTTTTTTCTTTTAGCCCTCCGGATCATCCGCATCTAGTGCATTGCCGAAACGAGGCCCGACGAAGCCGTTGAAGGAGGGTCGTAGGATAGTGATCGACCAAGTTAGTGCTAGTGGCGAACCTTTGGAACCCATAGATTGCCGCCGCAAATACATTAATCAATGTGGGGTTATTGTTAGGGACATTGTCCCGATCAACCTTGAAGAATGGATTCAGCCGAAGGATGAAAACAACCCAACTACTTATGTCGACGAGAGACTAAAAAAATTGTGTTGGGACACGCTCTTGACAAAGGTCAGCCTACCGCCAGATCTACCCGAGCACTTGAAGACAAAAGTGAAGGAGTGGTCTCTTAGTAAGATGGCCGAACAATTCTGGACCTGGAAGAAAAACTTATGGAAAGCTTATCTAAAGGTGGAGAAGAAAGATCCAGTTTTCACTGGACCACTAGTGAAGATACAACAACAGTGGCCCACATTTGTGGAGCAAAGAAAATCGGAGGCCGCTGTGGCCCGATCGGTTCAGAATAAGTTAAATGCTGCGACGAAGGAATATCACCACCGTTTGGGAGCAGGTGGCTACAGGGCTGCCGTGCCTAAGTGGGAAGCCTTTGAAGCACGACTGCTTGATAACGGGATCATTCCACAGACACATGACTGGCCCGAGAGGTCCAAGTTTTGGTTGTTCGCGCATGGGGCAGGGTTGGACCCACAGACAGGGTTGATTGTTGCTCAGGGAAAATGGAAGGAAAAAATTGAGTATATAACCAAACAACTCGTGGACGCAATAGATAAAGTTCGAAGGGGAGAGTACGTGGTCGACAGAGAGAATGACGAGCTGTCACTAGCACTCGGGAATCCTGAACACGTTGGACGATTACGAGGCTATGGAGCCGGTGTCACCTTGAAGCAAGGTTTTCCGGAAGACGCTCATACTTATCGAAGCCGTCAGAGAAAAAAGAAGCAGGAGTCTGACCGGTTATCAGCACTGGAAAGCAAGGTGCAGCAGCAGCAGGAGCAACTAGACTCAATTAGTAAGCAAAAGGCATCTCAGCTGCAGCTAGAAGATCATGTGGAAGCCGCCCCATCTGATCAGCGAAAAAGCAGCGTGGGTTCCACGCATGTAGAAAATTCTGAATTCCAACCGCCGGCGGCTCACTACCCCGTGGATGATATCACGGAGAAGACAGACTGTGAGCTACATATGTCAATGAAGAACATGTCTTTCAAGGTGGCGGTCGGCTATGCTTTACCTAATCCAGCTGGAGCAAGCTACCATCTCGGAGGGATTCCACCTAGCTATGCTCGTGTCGGGGTGGATGAAGTTGTGCCGTTATATGCTAATCTGGAACTTGACATTCCTGGAGGTGACGGCGAGAAGACACTGGGAGAAGTCGAGAAGGGTATCGCTCTCTGGAACAAGAAAAACATCGTGTTTCCAAACTTGACTCCTCCGAGTAGCAGACCCCCACCTCAAGATCCATCTCCCCACCTCAAGATCCATCCCCCCCACCTCAAGATCCATCCCCCCCCTCAAGATCCATCCCCCCACCTCAAGATCCATCCCCCCCACCTAAAGATCCATCCCCCCACCTCATGAAGATCCACCCCCACAAGATCCATCCTCCCCACATCAAGATCCATCCCTCGATGCCCCATCCGTCGCGAGTCCATCGCCTGCGACGTCCCGTCCGTCGATTCCGCCCCTTGTTAAGACCTTCTCGTCAAAGCGGAAACTATCCTTCACATCGACGCGTGCAGATAAGTTAACTCGAGCGGAACGCGAGTTGCTAAAGCCTCTTCCAAAGAGATCGTACGACTTAACTCCAGAGGAACTCGAGGAGTCGGTGCATGCCGATGTGGACCCGACAATTAGCTCCGAAACGGCCCCCGTCTAAAGAGATAATACCAGCAGAAAAAGTTGAGAAATTTATAAAAAATCTAACGGGTCCCCGGCCAGAGCCGCCTAAATTGCGAGATGACTATGATCGTGTTTTGGAGAAGACAATTAGTCAAGAGCAGGAGGAGAAGGAGGCTGCCTATCGCCTAAAGAGGCAGCGGATGCAGGAGGAGAAGGAGGCGGCAGATCGCCTAAAGAAGGAGCGGTTCAAGGCGGCAAAATGCGGGAAAAACGTGGCCCAGCTCGGAGAACAGGCAAAACAGTCGATCTCCCCGCTGAAGGTGATATCCGATAAGAAAGTTCACCACGACACTGGCACCATAGGCGGCCCCCAGAAGTATCAGTATGCATGGACATATGTCTACGGGAAGTCCCTGGTCAGACCTGAGGAGGTCAATTCTCTAACAACACAATTGCGTCGATTGCATCTGTGGTACGAGAAAGCCGTAGCGGCCGGGCATGAGTACTTCTGGGTGTCATATAAGAAAGAGCATTACTTCACGGATGACGCGATGTATATTCCGTTTTCTGAAATTTTTCAGTTATTCAATCAAGACTCCCTCGACAAATCCCTCGTCAGTTGCTATTGTTTGTAAGTGATTTATTTCTGCAATTTAATTAAGTCTCTAGCTCTGCTCGTTCATTGCCTGTAATTACCTCACTACATTCTTTTGTACTGTAGAATGAAGATTGTCGAATGCAGGGAACGCCGCATCTTTGACATCGGGTTCATTGACCCATATTATATTAATGAAGTGACCGTAAATAACCATCCCGAGGACACAGAGAATAACTTGTTCCGGTGGTTAGTGAAACTAAATACTTGCGCAGAAATGCTTTTTCCTTACGTCTTCCAGTGAGTGTTACTGTACCTTCTACACATTCTATTTTGCTTACTCCATGTTTAATGTAATCGATGAGTCATGGACATATAAACGTGCGCAGTTCCCACTGGATTCTGCTAATCATTAGAGTTGACCAAGGAGTCGTTCAAGTCATGGACTCGTTAAGGAAAAACATGGAAGAGTACCAAAGCTTGCAAGATATGCTCCAGAGGTAATTTTAATCATTATCGCTCTATATCGTCCTCTTTCATTCATTTTCTAATATCAAGTAATTAATAACTCCTTTAATCATTTTCTTTTGGCGGCCAGGGTTTGGAAACGGTTCATCGTGAAGGTTCCAGGGGAATGGAAACCGAAGTTGTATTTTTATACCACCAAGGTAAGTAGTACTATATATATAGGTCCGCACAACTCTTTAATTGTAGTTTCAATACCATTATCATGCTTGATTATTATTTGATTAAATTCTATTTTCTGTAAAGTGGTGTGAGAGGCAGCAACAGGGGACAAATTTATGTGCATACTACGTTTTTGAGTACATGCGCTCTTTTGTCAGTGAGCGGAATAGAGAACAAAGAACAGCTTATGTATGTATACACTCTTCGCAATTTTTTATTACCATATTGTGTTGAGTTCCATTCATAAATTATTTTATTATGATTTCATATATACAGTTATAAACAACTCACATATTCATATTGATCTAGATGGAGCGAATGCGGGACCAGCTCATACCAGCGAAGCGCCTAAAAGCAATTCAAGAGGAATTGGCGGGATTTTTGAACTCGGAGGTCCTGAAGAAAACTGGAGAATTTTATCACAAAAGCAATTATTTTTTGCCTCCAATGTAATTGACGTGATCTGGACGTGTGAGAAACGTGATGTCGGTCTAGTAACTTGAACGTGATCTCGACGTGTGGGCTTATGTTTGTATGTATGAATCAAACGTGAACTCGGTGTATTGTATAATTTATGTGTATGATTGTCTGCGCAACGTGATCTTCGTAAAAAATAATTAATCGAAAAACAAAAATCGAACCCCCCAAAAAATAAAAAGAACAAAACGCTGAAACCTCTTTGGTCCCGGTTGGTAATACCAACCGGGACCAAAGGGTTCCGGCCCGGAGCCCCCCCCCCCCCCCCCCGCCCACGTGGAGGCCCATTGGTCCCGGTTCTTAAGGTACCGGGACGAAAGGCCCCCCCCCCCCCCCCCCCTTTGTCCCGACCCTTTAGTCCCGGTTAGAAAACCGGGACCAAAGGCCCTTTGGAACCGGGACCAATGCCCTTTTTCTACTAGTGCCCGTTACCGATCTGGTCACCACTCATATAAATACCTCTTATAAGGCGCCATACGAGATAAATTCAATGTTATAAATCTCGGCACCATTCCTTATTCGGAAGCGGTTGGATACTTGATATACGCTATGGTATGTACTCAGCCAACCATTGCATATGCAGGCTTTTAGTAAGCAGGTTCTTCCTTATTCAGGGAAAAAACTCATAGCCTTTAAAACCATTTGAAGTCCAGTTCCGATCAAAGTTGTAACCTCACATGATGTAGTGGAGATTTTGCTGGCTGACACCCGTGATTTTTTAGCCTTCTCCTTGAAATGGGTTTTATCACATTAAAATCCTTATATCCCATGTGATTGTTTCGTTATTTAACGTTATATATTGTCTATCGTTTATAACACTCGCTATGTACTTTCTGTAAAACTTTTCGTAATGAAAGAGATGAGGTAAAAAGATGCCTCCGTTTTAAAAAAAAAAGTTGGCAAAATTAACCATGGATTCCTCACCAACAAAAAAAATCCACCATGGCAGGCGACATGCCAAGCCAGCTGAGCCATGGATCGGATCATAATACCAGCTAGCTAGCAATTGCCACCAGCACACAAACCGCCATGCTACAGAACCTGGCTTACAGAACAGGTTATAATTAACTATCCATCCCCCACGTACGCGCGCCATGCATGCCAGTGCACCATTGACACCGCTGCCGGTGGTCCTCTCCTACCCATCGATTCCCCTCCCCGGCCGGACCCCGGCAAACGAATCGAAAGACAGTGCATCGTCGCACGTACGCGTATCACCTGGAGCATCAGCATCGCTCCATTACCGCAACGAGATAGGGAGAAAGAGCCGAGCAAGCTGGTGGCGTCCTTGTCGAGAGTGTCCACCATGCCACCGGCCGTGCGCGGCCGATGTGCCATCACTGCTGTCCGGCAGCTCGCGCTGTCGAGTGCAAGTCGGTGGAACCCATCGACCGTGTGGGTGGCTTTATGTTGAGAAAGTGTTGTCTTGTTCTCCTCCCCCGCATGGATGATAGTCTATGAGGGTTCTGAAACCATGGCGCCTTCCTGATCTGCAATCTCCTTAGTTTGAAGTTGCTCATTTTAGACCGTCTTTTTTTTATAACAAGGCAAAAGATTTGCTATTCCATTGATTAAGGAGTAGGTTTGTAAGAGGTGTTACAAATTAACCCAAGGGTCAAGAACAAACTTGACCTCCAAAAAATAAAAGTCTACGTTAGACAAGCTTCCTCCTTGATTTATGCACCACCATAGCCGTCGTGGAGTGTTGGTTGCGAAAGACACGGGCATTTCTCTCTTTTCAAATCTCCCAAGAGATGAGCATCACCAAGGAGACAAGGCCTTTGCGATGGTCGCTTCTCCCATGGATTATCTCCGACCACCACTCCTTGACCGAGTTGGCATGATGCCAATCGGGGGGGGGGGGGGATATCATGGATCAACCAATCTTAAAACGTGTTCCACACTCTAGTTTTTTTTATTTTCACCGGTGGGGAGTTAATCCCCACCTGATTTTTCATGTAAGAAGCCCAAATTAGGCTGATATTTTTACAGCGAGAGCAGCTGAGGCTTATACAGAGTGAGGGGGGCGAGCTAGCCCGCTGCAAGGTGTGTCAACCTGGCGTACGCGTCGTCACGGAAGGCAATGGGGAGGCGAAAACGCAAGAGGACTGCATCTTCACGGCAGCGGCAGCGGCGGCGAGGGGTCGTCTCTTTGGAAGACAACACCATTGCGGTGTTTCCATAGTTCCTATAGAAGCAGAGGAGCATGAAGGTCGAGGACGACCCGCGCGGGAGCTCGTTGCAGCAGTCGGCAGCGAACAGGTCCTCAAACCGGGAGGTGGAGCCAAGATCGTACCCGACCGAGAGCCATAACTGATGCGGAGGTGGAGTGTGCCTTGTATGCCGACTTGGCCGAATATCGCCCATCATTTGAGAATTACCACACAATTGTATCCACAAAATCCGGATTAAGATGAACATGAACGAGCTTCTCCCATAGAGCGGTGAATTGAACAATGTGGTCGGCGGTCACACCTTGCTCCATGATGATCTTATGAACCTCAATAACTTCTAACAACAAGGATGGAGCTCGGAGGCGTAGAGCATTAAAAAGAAGAAACTATTGAAGCCCCTATGCAACCCAGATCAACTGGCCTCTGAAGCCTAGATCAATCGGCCCCCAAAAAACCGTGCCTACATATGTCCCTACCATCCGGGCTATACGGAGTGTGGTGCACCGTGGCGCAAGTCTCGGGACATACCGGATAAGACCCCGAATTTTCCCTGGATCATCCAGTCGCCGAATGAACAGGGCCAACATCCAACGTCGCATCCAGGCTATCTAGGGGCAATGCGCATGTGTGCACAAGTCATCAGAACCCTCCCAACACTGACCGGATCATCCGGCCTACCCGTGTGCAGAGATATGGATGTTTCCCATGTAACTTACTCCTTCACCCCTAGACTATAAATAACACCTCCCTTCTAAGAATTGGGCATACTAGGGGAAATCCACTTCGGCTCATAGGTGCATCTACACCTACTAACGAAAAAACGAATTTTAAAATGTCAAAAAAAATTAAATAAAAATTTCGGATATACATATGAACATTCTATGATCGTACAAAAAAAATCAGGATGAAAAGACATTTTTTGTGACCGGTGTAAAAAAGACAAATCTCCGACGTTCCAAAATGACTTTGTACGTAATATTTTTTTCTTTTTTATACCGGGCACACAAAATGTCTTTTCAATGCGAAACTTTTTTACATGGATAGACATTTTTCATAGGAACATCCGAAATTTTTGTTTGAATTTTTTTGACATTTTGAAATGCGTTAAAAATGCATTTTGCACAACGGGTTCATCTGCACCCGTGAGCCAAAACATCATGTCCGCCTACTAGACATTAAAAAAAACCTAAAGCTTATGTTTCCCCCAATATCTCTATGTGGAACCACAAGACCTCTCTAGATTTAATTAGATTTATCTTTGTGAGTTGTATCAAGATCCCATCTAGATTGCCCTCAGTTTCTCTCTTGTATGAAATTTTATTGATTTCTCCTCGGTGAGGATTCTACCAGGACTGATCTCTTCTATATTTGAGATTATATTGAGTGCTTGCAAATCTCTCCCTTACGAGATTTTATTGGATCGCTTGGACCGTCTGGTTAGGAAAATCGTGTTGTTAATAGGGAAGTAGGTTTGCATCATCGATGCATGACTGAAATTCTTGCGTATCTCCATTTGGGTTTCCACCATGCATGTTACTGTGTTCTTCGTGTTTTTCGCATCCTTTCCCGCTTACCACTTGTCAATCCGTGAGGTCGGCCAAACCTGCGTCACTATTTCTAACCGAGTGAGAAATATACACTTCAAATCATTTATTCTGCGAAGTAATAGAAGACCTCTGCATCGATGGATCGTTACAAATAGCTTTGAAGTATATCGGAAATTATCATCGATCCATAAACAACATTCATATTTATCTATGGTCAAAAAAATTAATTGATTAGAAAAATAAAAAAAACAACAAAGGATTGTTAACATATAGTTGAAACAGTTGAAACTAACTCCATGATGCTACGAATAATTGGAGCCGAGTCCGTACACTTGGGGCTAAACCAAGGATATTCACTTGAGGAGCAGTATGCCATCTTTGACGATAACGCTTAGAAGAAGACATCACGTCAAAATTGTTGAATCCGACACGTGACTGCTAGATCGAGTCACCGTGGAGAGTAGGAGCCACTACATGAGAGATCAAGGGTTTCGCCTCGCGAAATTGGAGCGGTCATTTTGTTTTTACACTTGCATATCTGCCAAACTTTGTTTTCTAAAAGAGACAACTAGAACAGAATATCTAGGTATGGTAAAATGATGAATTATATGGCATGAAGTAGACGGGCCATGCACGAACAGATAAAATGATCAAAATTTCAGATGTGATCATGTCATCGTGACACAGTTTTCTCCGCCTAGCGATCCGAATATACATCAATCAGGATTGGACATTTGCGGGGAAAGAAAATCCATAATAACTCTAGACAATTTCAGAATCGTCGCCAAAAGATCAATAATAGCAAATCACGGTGTACCCCAGCGAAGAAATTTCTGCAGGACACGACATACCCCTCTGAATCGTGAAGCAACGCTGGGGCCTGAGGTGGATGAGCCTGCCCCCATGCTAGTGATGAGGAAGAAGCTAAAGACGGATCATCATAGGTGCCTGGAAAATAAGGCAGCCACGATGCTGACCTGTCCTTGCTCAGTGGCTTCTGACCAGACATTTGGAGCTGAGGTGATCGAGGTCTCATCATCGCATCATCATTATACGGCGCGCATATATGCCCGGCCCGCACACGAGCGAAACCTAACAAAGAGGATCTTTCAGGTAAAAGGGGGGCAAAAATATTATTATCTGCAGTGCATTTGATTCGGCCATGGAATTTCCATGTTCACGCTCTCTCCGTCTGTCTTGGTACTTTTTTTTAACCTTCTAGATGCAATTGTTTGCCAAGTGGATGGTGATCATAGGATACCGAAAGGAAGATAGTGCTTCGTGATGGATAGCCTCTTTGCAGTACTATGAAATATAAGATTCTAGGATGATATCATCATGATCTTGCGAAAGAAAGAGAGAGATGGCAATTGGTAAGAGTGGCAAACATGAAACATAGCCATTTGAGTCTATCTCTAAGTCGACGATCTTGAGAGAAGATCAGAAGATTCTTGATCTCATATAAATATGATTAGTGGTTTTTGTTTTATGATGTTCAACTTGATAGACTTAGAAATAACTCTTTCTCCAACGACTTGAGAATAGCAAATTCTGTTTATTACGGAAAAAAATCATTTACCCCTGCACGTATGTATGGAAGTAAAGTAATATGTGCTAATCCTATTTGATTTATTTTGACAATTATGATTACAGCTACACGGAAGGTACACTCAGGCTTAACACTGTAACTGATGAGATGGAAGAGAGAAACAAATCAACCTTAGGCCTTGGGCAAGGTAGACAACCCAAAAAAAAAGAGACAGAAGAAGCAATTACAAAAAAACCTAGTGGCTTGCTGGTTGCTAATGCCGCTCGGCGGTGACGGTTCTGGCCAGCGGCCACAGCTTGCTGAGCATCCGCTTCGGGTTCGCTGTCGGGAGGGCGCAGAAGGCCCTGAACCGAAGGGACGAGCTGCGCGAGAGCCCAGCCTTGCGCACGAACTCGTCGTCATCGTCCTCGTCCTCCTCCATCTTCATGCGCAGCGTGGCGATCTTGGACGCGGCGCGCCGGAGCCCCTCCACGCTCCAGTCGTCGCCCGGGGACGCGCCGGAGGCCAGGACGCGTAGCCGCTGCTCGTCGACCCGGTCGGCGTCGTCGTCCTCCGTCCCGCCGGACTTGGAGGAAAGCAGCGCCTTGATGTTGCTCGGCAGGTCGGAGTCGGAGGCGACGGGCCCGCCGCCCGAAAGCGCCGCCGCGCGCGCGTGCTCGAAGAAGAGCACCTGCACGACGACGCGCAGAGGGAGGAGCTCGTTCTGTGCCGCGTGCGAGCACGCCTTCTCCGACAGCTTCCGGCAGTTGAGCACCCGGCAAAGCCGCTTTCTCCCGTTCTTGCTCATCTCCGGATGCGCCTACACAGAATGATTAGAACAATGATGTTTATCCAAAGAAAAGTTGTTGTTTGTACATACTCCAACTCTCGAGTACGTTCTACGACACAAGGAATTTGAGGAGTGAAAAAACGAATCTTTTACCTTGAGGTACGAGTCGACGACTTTGTACAGGCCATCGTGCTCTGGGCGGGCGCTGTCGGGCACGGCCTCGGCAATGGCGAGCAGCTTGTCCACGGGCAGGTTGGGGTCCTTGGCCACCTCGATCAGGAACGCGTCCACTAGCCTGCCCACCCGCGCCAGCGCGTACTGCGTCACCGGAGCGGCCGACGACGACCGCCGCGCGCCGTCGAACCCAACGCTCTCGTCCGACCTCGACCGCCGGTGCCCGCCAGACCGCGCCGGGCTGTCGTCGTCGGGGCTCCCCGCTGGAGCAGGCGCCGGCTGCGCGGTCGCCGCCGCGTGCCGCAGTGCGAACTCGTCGAGGATCGCCGCCACGGCGTCCACGTCGTACAACATGTCGCTCACGCAGGACACTGACGGGATCAGCAGGTCGCCGACGGTGGCCTCCTCGAGCTGCCACGCCACCCTCCTCACCAGCTCCGCCTTGGACGCGGCGGACGCACTCAGGATGTTTGCCGCCTTGAGGAGCTTGAGGAGGAACGCGCAGGAGACGGCGTCCTTGTCCACCGGGAGAAGGCTCACGATCTTCTCCAGCAGGAGCCGGTGCCTCGTCGCGATCTGCTTCACGCTGTCGTCGGCAGCAATGGCGGCGTCATCGAACGGTTGCTCCGCGGAGAGCCCGTCCTTGGCGACGTTGGGCAGCCACCGGCGCGCGTAGGCCTTGAGCGCGTCGCCGACGGTCTTCTCGTGGACGGCGCCCGTGGATTTGACGGCCACCATGATGCGCCAGAACATGTCGACCCCAAGCTCGGCGACGTCGTGCGCCCACCAGGGCGATGCCGACGTCGACTTTGCAGGTATGGGGGCGGCGGCAGGGCTGGCGATGAGGACGGCGACGGCGTCCACGCAGCGGGAGGTGAGGCCGAGCTCCTCGCAGAGCGGCGCGCTGTGGCGCGTGGAGTGGAGCACGGCGAGCGCGTCCTTCCAGCGGCGGAGGAGGCAGGAGGCGAGGAAGGAGTCGAGCTTCGCGGCGAGGTTGCCCCGGTCGGCGGCCTCCGACATGCCGAGGTGGGCAGCCGCGCAGCGGAGCGGGACGAGGTTCCGCGCGCTGACGGTGATGGTGATTCCGTAACAGAACTTGGCGCAGGTCTCGAACGCCTCCGCGCCGCCAGGAAATCCCGCGAGCTCGATGACTTCGCCGTCGCCGCCGCAGCCGGACTCGGCGCACAGCGCTTGCAGAAGCAGGCATTTCGAGAGCAGAGGAAACTGCCGAGAAAACCAACAATCTCGTCAGGATTCGATAAGAAATCGTTCTAACACCGAACAAGAGCCAGCCAAGAAATCGGTGCATGACATTGCAAAATCATCAGATTGAAACGGAGATGAATGAATCTCGTTCTTGGATCGCCAATTACCTTGTGGAGATGATAGAGGCAGTTACCCACCAGGATCTGTATGTCAGTGGCCACCTCCGTATAGACGGACCTGGAGAACCACAGAACCAGAATCAGGCACAAAACTCGGACCAGAAAGAAACAACTCCACGAAGATGGATCGCGCGCAATCAGGATCGGCACCTCGCGGACTCGGAGGGGGAGAAGAAAGTGTCGGGCCTTGCGCCAAGTTTCATAAACTTCATGGTGGCTAAACAGAGGAGGGGGTCTGAAACTTTCAGTGGAATGGAGGAGGGAGGTCTGGTTGGTTATAACCACCCACCACTAGCGCTGTGCTGCTAACTTGGTGTGAGCCGTCCCTTGGAGGTGGCCGGCTCTACTTATACCAAGTGGTTGGAGGGAGGAGAGAGAAGTGTGAGGTTTTCTTCGTCAGATTCAGTAGTATCCTAATTTGAGGTGTCACCAAGATTAGATTTAGATCAGGGAGGAATATGCAGTGCAGCTATGGTACACATACGCCATGCCATTCCATGAACTTTCAGTGCCTGAATTGGGATCGTGATTGGAGTGGAGATGGACATGTGAAAACAGGCAGGGACCAGAGACTAGCCGCTTGCACAAGTCAAGATTGATGGGCTCTGAAATGAGTAGGAGGAGGATCTTGCAGGGTTTTGCTGGATGCATGGGCTCCTCCAAGGCCCTAGCTAGCTGCAGGGTTGGCGAGCTAGTTAATGCATGCTCTTGTCAACAGCTAATATTCGCTAATATTCAGTTCAAAACTATAAATACTACTTCCTCCGTTCCATATTAGTTGTCCCAGATTTAGTACAAAGTTAGGGAACAGAGGGAATACGTACATAAAAGCTGCTAATGACCGAATTATTCGGGGTTGGGGAACATTTGAACGGATCAAAACGAAAACCTGGGAATGGGATTGCTGTTTGGTAACAAGGAATTTCTGGTCAGGATCAGGCTGGATACTTCGATGGAACATATATATAGCCTCCATCAGTCTACTTATTAATTGCGTTGTGCTGGGTCGCCTTTTCATCAGCGGCTATGGTTAGGCGGTCCTACATCAGTTTTTTTTGCTTTTGATAGCTCGAGTGGAGGTGGAGCACCTTCGATCCGATTCATGTCGCCACTTAATTAGAGACGCGGAAATTAGGAAAAATCGAACGGTGGTCCAGACGAAAAGAAAGGTTGCATTGCACCCGAAGCTATGTATGTTCACTGTCTATGGGCCAGAAAGGTTCAGGCCGGGTTTAGGCCAACCTTGTCTTCACGAATCCAGATTTACATTACATGTATCATCATGGGATGTGTATGTGTTGGATTGGATCATGCGCCTGAGACTTGTTTCTCTAGAGAGTGCAGGGAAGATTCTAGAGACCGTTGCAGGAAAATTCAGAACTCACATTCCCACAGGGCATAACTAATTCAACATCTCCATGTAGATAGATAGAATATATATGAGGAATAATGGCTTCAGTTCTACTAGTCCCAGCCAGGGTTTGACCAGGCCGTTCAAAGGCTCGATCATCTCGTAACGTTGATACTCTCTCTGTCAGTCAATCACTCAGCTACGGTAGTCACCCAGCCATTCAGTGATCGACCATCTCATCGGTTCTTGGGACGAACATCGTAGTTTATCATAGCTTGTCTTCAAATCAGATGAGCGAGCACGAGGATTGGGGGAGGCTGTCAAGGATGAGAAAACTCATAGCATTAGTAAAATACTAGTACTAGCTAGTAGCAACTCCTGAAGCTTGTCAATGCTCTTAGAATATGATATTGTGGCTGGATGGCATCTTTAGGTATTCATTGCCTGCGCTTAGCACGAGAGATCTCTGCTTTTAGTTTATGCAGAGGATAGCAGTAGCGTAGCACCTGAAATCATGCTCACCATTCCAGGAGCACATCATTGCAATCTGCTCATTCTTCTTATTTAGGTTCCCCTTTTGTTTTTGGTCGAGCTTTCTGCACATTGTACTCCATTCCTTCTTCTACCATCTTCGAACTCTAGGTCCCCGCGCAATAGTTCAGTAATTTGTGTTCACGGAATTCGACAGGCTAACCTGAATTCTGGTTTGCCTGTTTGGTGTGAGTGGCGTATATATATACATTGAGCTATACACATACATGCAGCAGAAGTGAAGTCGAATTTTCAGCTGGTGAGATTATTGGGTCAGCCCATTATTAAAGGTGAACCAATCCCTTGGGTGCGGTTCATCGGAGAATAGGGTGAGGCCTTTGTGGCATCTTGAGTAGGCCTTTTGTGGCGAGCTCACACCCCTCCAACGAGACGTACTCCCTTAACAAGGAGGAACTCGGGAATAAATCTCCGTCTCCGCGTGCCTCGGTTATTTCTATACCCGAGCTTTACTTATGCAATTTACATTGTGATATCCTTCGTGCTTGAAGTTCATATCTTGCTATCATCTTGTTGCTTGAATTGCTTAGCATAAGTTGTTGGTGCACTTAGGCAAACCTAGTATATTAGGTCGTTGGCTTGTTAATTTAAACACATAGTTTTATTCCGCAATTATCAAGCCCCTAATTAGAAAAAGTTTTAATCGCCTATTCACCCCCCCCCCCCCCCCCCCCCTCTAGGCGACATCCGGGCATTGTTTGTTCTTTCAAAGGGTATTCCTACCTTGCATAAATGCAGTTTGCGTAGGTTTTACCACATGGTCTGCAACCGAATTCAACCTAATGGTTGCCACTTTGGTGAAACACAGCCATACATTATTAAAACAATAACAAGCAAAATCATGTATTGATGGCGAATAAATTGGTTACAAAAAAACCCGATGTAATCTGTCTTATGACATCATATCCACAAAATTACCACAACCTCTACGGCGGGAGACTGAAACACCGAAAATTACACAACTTCAAGACAAAGACTTCAATCAGGGTCAATCGCACATGCACCGATAATAACGTACCGAACCATAGGCCGGTCTCGGAATTTTCATCCCCAAAGCGAGCTTAGAGCCATCACGTTCAACAAGGTCACCACGAACACATGTCGACATTGCCCCATCTTGAGTTTCCATCGGAGAGCGCATACTTATTGTCGAAATCTTCATTGTCAGCAACCTTTTGATCTACTCTGCCCCGGATTGCTTCACTCATACTATGGGATGAGACTACAATGATGAACGACAAGAGGTTGGGGTGCTCTACAAAAGCATGCGCGACAACATGGGTTGCCGAGACCGACCTTTCGGGGGCAATTATGTCGTGTTTGGTGGAGATTTCAGGCAGGTGCTTTATGGTACTGAGGAAAGGGCCACGAGGTCAATGTTTGAACCTATGTAATTGCATGCACCAGCTAAGACTCTTCACCAACACGAGGGCACAAACAACTGGTGGTTTACGGATTACCTACTGAGGATAGGTAATGGCATCGAGAAAACTAACAAGGAAAGCAACATATGCCTACCCGTAGATATATGTGTGTCGTCTACGGGCTACGTGGCCTACGTAGAGAAGTTGATCGACCATGCGTTTCTTGCCCTAGACCACAACATGGACAATCCGGATTACATGACCTTTCGAACATTCCTCTCCACAAAGGACAACAACATCAATAGAATAAACATACAGATGATTGAGTGTTTTCAGGGTGAGGAGATGATCTACCATGGCTTGGATAATGTGGAGGACGATCCACGTGTGTCGTGGTTTGTTGCACAGCAGTGCCATACGGGATGGCATGAGATGTGTGAGGTCAAAGGGCAAGCGACGACGTCTGTAGGCGGGATCGGATACGAGCACGGAGACACTGAGACGTACCCAGGTTCAGGGTCCTCGATGAGTTAACACCCCTACTCCCGCAAGGAACTCTCATATGCACTGGGATCAGTACAGAGTACAAGGTTTCCCCTAGAGCTATATTTGTGTTGCTTCTCTCTATCTCTCTTTCTCTCTACCTGAGTGGTTCTTCTGGTATCGTTCAAGGGCTGACCCCCTTCTAGGGCCTCCAGTCCACCTTATATATGCACTAGTGGCCGGCTACTGTGTGCGAGCCGGTGGGGCCCGTCGACTGTTCATCCATAGCGTAGCGTCGGGGCTGATGACCACATGCATAGTACCACACTGTAGGGCCGTTAGCCCGTAACGCCAATGTGCGTGACTGGACCGCGAAGGTCAGCGGCATGGCCGTCTCCCCACGTCATGTCGGTGTGGCGGACGAGTATGAGACACTATGCCTGGCGTCACGCCTCGACTTGGCTCTGTGCCCATACCATCATGTTGTCTAGCCTGCGACCTCCGAGGGGATCGGCCGACTCCGGCAACCGGCAGACCTGGGTAGCCGACAAGCTTTGGCAACTCGGCACGTTCGGCCTGTTGTGCCCCTCTACACCCTGATAGGTCTTTTCCCAAGTCTCGAGGCTACCCGGTGGCGATCCCACCGACATTAGCCCCCGAGCGCGTGGGGGCTTTGCGGCCGTCTCCGGCTTGAGAAGCCTTCATGAGCTCCTCTCTGAAAAGGTTATTGAAAAGATCCGGGTGGCAGTAGTCGGCACTCCTTGCATGAGACATACGTGATCTTAGAAAAAACTTAAATAATCGTGGCAGCGCACTCTGTCATTCCACTAGTTAATTTCAATCCATACATGTGTGCCTAACTCTGTTTTGAGAAAAAATAGCATCTACACGAAAACACACCATCTAGACCCTTGATAGACTCTAGTATAAAGACAGTAAATACAACAAATCAAGTACTCCGTAGTAATTTCATGTTTCTTTCCAGAACAAAAGGACATATGACCTAAACAAGAAAATGGGATTTGCTAAAGGACATATGACCTAAACAAGAAAATGGGATTTGCTAACGATTCACGTTTCATAAAGAGCAAACGTTTTAAGCCCTGATTCACATAAGGGCAGAGTTGGGCCCCGGGCAATAAGGGCCATGGCCCGGGATGTGGAAATTTTTCCAGCCTACGTATGGCTACTTATTGGGGCTAGCCCGTGGTGTAGGAATTTAAGTCCAGCTACTCCTCTGCCTCTTTGTAGGCCTCCTATTTGCTCCAATTCTACTAGTCCAGCCCATTAGAGATCGATGTCAGCCTTGTCTCACACGAAGCGATCGATCTAGAGAACAAGGCAGCAGTACTGATCCATCGACCAATTGAAACGAACTGAAAAAATTAGCTTGATGGCTTTTTGTTGCCCTATGCATAGAAACATGGAAACATTGCATGCTCCCAGCCGCAACAGCTAGATGCAGCGCCTTCCCTCCCTCTGTTTATGGTGCAGCTAGGGGTGTAAAGAACGGTTTGAGTCAAATTGGCTAAAACTGGCGGAAAAAAGTTACTAGTTCATATTTCTTTCTTGCATGCAGTTTTTTAACACTAGTACAAACTTGTGCATACCACGGTTTCAAACCGCACCATTTTTGCCTGCCATGCTGGATGTTGTTGCAGTCTTGTAAGCGCTTATATTGGCCCGGGTTACGGTAAAATCCTGGCTCCGCCACTCTCTACTCATACTTATATAGAACTAATCCTGCCAATAGCCATGCATGAATGATCATGCTATATGCCCCTGAACTTGTTTGATATGCCAGACATATATCATGATATTCTTCTAAAAGGAAATTAGAAAAGATAAAGGTAGCTACCTTTTCAGCAAATAAACAGGACGCGATTGGACGATGACAATCTTGTCGATCTACAGCTTGAATAAGCTCACTAACCCTGGCTCTGTAAGGAATAATTAAGTAAGAATTCAAGTTAAATAAGAGCTCAGATGAAATATTGACCTAAACAACTCGTATGAACAAAAGGTAGCTAACTTGTATTTGTATTTTCCACCGTGCCCACATGCCGGAGCTATGGGGGGTGCGTGCCCCCTCCTGTGCAAGATATGATGCTGTTGAGACTTCATGTGATTCGCTGGGCCCTGCTCTCTTCCTCTTTGCCGTGTAACCGCGTCATTGTTATGTTTCAAAATGTAACGAAAAATTCAGGTGGGCATTTTTCCCCGTTGATCCTTGAAGAACTAGTTTTTGTACTTATCTGAACAAAAAAAAAGAGGAGAGGTGAGCAATAAATCAGAACTAACAGCCTTGCGGACATGCTAGTAAAATTGACAGCAACAGACTCTTAGAACCATGCATACACGAGTTGAGTAATTGAATGGAGCAAGCTAATGGACCATGCCAGATAAGGATTAACTTGAATTGCTAATAAGATGGTAAAGAATACCAGGTCATCGTGGCATGTTAAGCCCATTTTGACGCCTTGTGTAGTCATACAAAACAGTGATGTAACCTGCCTCTCATTTCCCAAACCGTATGGAATCACTACAATATATATTTTATCTTCCAATAAATAGAACATTATTCAGTCCCGTGATTTTCTAATATAGCCAATCCTTTCAGTTTTGGCGAGGACTGTGAATCACTTCCGTTGCAGCATTTATTAGAATCATCTGTGATGATTTTATAAAGGAAGGAACCTAACACTTGATTTAACTAAGGTATATGAATAACTCAGTATATACTCCAACTCTATTTCTGTCACTCAACAACAGGAACAAACATTTCTCTTGAAGAAACAAGTTCTTGGTAGTAATCAGTAGTGAGCCAAGACTGCACCCAAAACATAAGTTTGAATATATTAGTCTAAAAAACAACAGTTCCCACTATTTTATTCCACAGTGGTACGAAAATATTTGTGAAGTACTACACCTACTTCATTAGCTATAATGGCAAAAGGGTGCATGTAACAACCAGATAGTGTTGGAAATAACTTTAACCTTGATGCCATCGCTGTGGATGGTGCCTCAGTTTTCAAATAGCCCTCGCCAAAATAGTTCAAAGATGCCACAGTAGCAGTTTTCTTGTATTTACATGTCCTTATCTGAACTGCGTCTAGGATTTAAGTATTATAATTTGTTAGTTGTATACTCACTTGAAAGTGTCAGTAGGTGCATAAATTTATTAGTAGACTTTCCAAATTGCCAGCATAAGAATTATTATCTGTTTGTTGTATTCTCACTTGACATGTCAGTAGTTGGCATAAGTTTACTAATAGACTTTCCAATTTGTCCGTCGTCTCGGCTATAATCCTGCACTATAAAATGGTAACAGTCAAATACAGCCATACAGCTAAGCAGAATGCTACATATAGGTCAGGGGCAAATATATGGCAGTACAATGGAAACAGGGAAATGGTTGACAGATCAAAATTATCAAATCAACCAGTTGCAGCAAATTGTTCAAAATTGCAATGGTAAGACCTTGCTGAGGTAAATCTTTGATGGCACTTGGTCATGTAATGCACACCTCCACGATTCCGCTTCTAATGCAGAACTATCGGCATAAACTTTGATACCTGGTATTAATAAGATGATTAATTAATTAACTGTCATCCCTACAAATCAAGCTACAGCAGACCAAAAAAAAGTGTTTTTATCGAAAGAGGGAAAACACCTCCCCCACTTTTGTATTAAAAACAGGAGTGATAATAACAATACTTGACACAGAAATGGAATTATTGCTGAACTGTGAATGCATGGAGGTGCAAATACCAAAGTATTATTTCCCTTCTATTAATGGGTGTGTTTCTTAAAGCACACAATATGTGTTTCATGCAAGCACTGCACAATCCTTGGCACGGTTCCTACAACCAATATCAATTACATCCAGCCTCTGCACTAACAAGATATCGAAAGACATCAAGTATGCACACAGCCAAGAACAAAATAAAAAAGAGAGAAATATAAAACAAAGACCCCATCGCAGTAATGAAACACTCGCAATAGCAACACTCTAACCACCACTAAAAACGACACCCGGACCGCAGAAGAAGTTCACCAAAAGCGACGCCTCCAAGAAGGAAACAATACACAAACGTTGTTGTCACCCGATCAAGGATGTTGAGTTTTCACCCTTGGAGAAAGACCGGAATCCCAAAACAATGCCTTTAGCAAGGCCATTACCAGGTACAACCAATGACGCGCTTGACTGCCCTAATATTGTAAGTATCGGCTCCAAAATCCCTAGCCTCGCGCGCCTTACATCCGAATTAATCATCCTTCCGTCAAGCCTTATCGCCTCCATCCCTTGCCAGAAGCTAGGGAGCTGGGGCAGCTGCTGTCATGAACAGGTCATTTTGGAGCTGCCACAGGCGCGCCAGCGGCCACACAATGGAGGACGAAATCGTACCGGAAGCTGGTGAACTGCCTGGACTACAACTGGAGGATGGGAAAGGTGAGTGTACACTTCCTTGACGACGGGGAACTTTGACAAGGACTTCAACCCAGCTTGAAGAAACCACACCATAAAACGCTGGCCACCGAGCAGTCACAGCCGCATCACTTTCTTCCTCGAGTATGTCAAATAAATTGGGCACAGGGACGAGATTATGACTTCCAAGTTCGAGAGGCTTTTCTGCAAACATTATGGTTTGGAACGAGCATTTTGCAAGTTGTTGTACTGCGGGCGCTATTACTCCAATTTTAATAAAATACAAGCTGGCACATTGAAAATTTTGAAGAATGTAAGAAATAATTTCCGTGAAAATGTGTATCTCCACCAGGTTGATTTGCTCCGTACGTCCTCTCTTTTTTTCCTACTTCGAAAGGTTAATAATTTGAAAAACATGACTCCGTGCACCATACACACAATTTGTGTCTTGGATAGCATACTATTAACTACTCAGTCTTGTACTATAAAAAAAATCAACTTAATTCACAACTTGAAATGGACAAGGAGAGACATGATTGGGTGCGAATTGGTCCGGTTTAAGAAAATCCTTTTTAATAACTTGTGCCAGTACTATCTCCACTTTAAGTAAAGAAAGCAAGAATTATTGAGTTTAGAGAATGTTCAAACAATCATTTGCACATCTTTATATTCATTGAGAGGAGCAAAAACATAGCCACAAGAGTTCAGAGGTAACTGTAAAAGTATTGAGTTTCCAGATCAGTTCTATAGAAGTGAGACACACCTGGTAGTTCCGGTTTGATTTCAGTACGGTTTACCATTGTTGCATTAGTAACACTTTTCTGAGAAATTTGGCTAGATGTGGAAACTGCTTCCACCTCGATTTAGCAGCTTCCTTTTGAGCGGCCTCACATGCTGGTTTCTGTGCTTCAGCTGCTAATCTTGCAGCTGTCTTCTGCCTTGGCCTGCATCATCGTACATGAACTTTCAGGTTATGTGCACAGGCATTTAACCAACCAGAAGTGAAGTGATCGACCCGATATTAGACACAACAAAACCTGATGATACTCAAGAGTCTAGTTTGATCGACACCCCATGTTACAAAAATGGACTAAGGCCCAAAATTTCCACATAGAAACAGATCAAGTGAACAAAAAATCTGGTTAAACAAACCTCTGCTTCTCGTATGGTACTTTCCCGTTCTTCATTCATAGATTGCTCTCTTCTTTTCGCTTCTTCAACAGCTGGATCGCCTCTTATTCTACGTTCCACAAGCTGGGATTTCTGTTCATGATCCCTTGGTACCATAGAAAAGTTTCTATCGAGTACTTCTGCTCTGCAAGAAGCAATAATCGTACATATATCATATATTAAAAGTGTTACAACATTGTGCAACATATATCATGTGAGTCTATGACTCACAAAGGAAGACAATCTATTAGCAAACCCTATCAAGCAGTTTCTGAAGAAAAAAATAGAACTCTGAAGAATGATTTGGAATGTTAGGCTTTAAATGGTAGAATTTTCAGATATTGTGATAACAATTCACAGAGCAACAAAATTAATATAATCACATAACAGATAATTTAACAGAATATACTCCTAAAGCAAACAGGCAAATGGCATTTTGCAGAACAAGAAGAGATACTTGTTACAAAAGATACCATCGTATCAAGGACCCAATAGAAGATCCCTTAGGATGCTAGGATGGATATGGTACCAAAGTGAACAGATTAGATAACCAAACACTGTTTTTTACAGTCAAGAACCTTAAGTCTCGTACTCTCATAATTTGGCCAAGCTCCCCACCACCAGCATACTAGCATAGAGTATATTTATATATTATGCATGACTCAGCTCAGCCAGTTGTAAGCAATAAAAGGAAAACTCATTATGCAAAATAGTGCAGTCCCGCTCCAGTTCCTTCTGACCTAGATCTTGTCCATTCCCCTCACTCCCTCACATCCATTTCAAATCATGGAGGAAGAGAAGAGAGTGGGAGAGAGGAAGAAGAGGGGAGGGAGGGGGGGGGGGGGGGGGGGGGGGGGGGGGGACACGGCACCGGAGGGGTGGCCGGTGAGGTGGAGCGACGCGGCGGACCAGGCAGCGCGTCGATCAAGGCGGACCTCGGTGCAGGTGGTGATGTCCAGACGGTCAATGTACCAGATCGTGTAGGACAGTTTGCACTTAAACGTTCAAAACTAAGACTCTAGCTCTCTTATTACTCCTGGCTCACATTAGTAGCATACTTTAAAAACTATAATCAGGGATGTTGCAGATGGTGAAATAACACCAAAACAATAAGTATCAAACTACTAGCGGCCGATTGGCATTAGTCATCCCCATCCGATCAATCTAACAGATATATGTCTAGTACGATGCACAACGAGTATGTTTATAAATATTTAAATTCAATAACTCATAACGAGTATTGTTGTTCAGCAGAGAAAATTTTCATCACAGATATAATAATAGTGAATACAATATTAATACCTCACAATATAATAGAATCCACAATATGATAAATAAAACGACAATACTAATTAGTCGGTGTAAATAAGACATCATAAACGATTTAGCAAATGAAGTGTGTAATAATCCTGTACATCTGAGCCATCATTATTTAAATTACATCAATAAGGATCAACAACAAAAAGTATCGACGATGCTACCAGATTTTTTCCGGTGCTTAAAGAAGTTTCTTCACCAATCAGTGATGGACCTTTGAAGATATTACAGGAGCGTCTCCGTTTCTTTTCATTATTCTTTGCTGCACATATTATGATCACCTTCAATAAATCTCACACAAGATCCGAATATAATCTCATGGTTGTTCGAGTAAATAAAAAATTGGTAATGTAACAGACTAAGACATACCAGCATGAAGAAATAATAACATCGTTTTATCCCTCCAAGACATCCCTGTACACAATGTTTTTTGTGCTTTTCCCTGTAGGGTCTATGTCTTTATTTGGCTTGGCCAAAATCCGAGTGGTTTGTCTTGACACACCCCTTGACAATGCAACATAAAGCTGGCCGTGCGAGAACACAGGCTCGGGTAGGTAAATACCAACATTTGGAATCGTTCGACCCTGGGCTTTGTTGATGGTCATTGCAAAACTCAACCGGATCGGGAACTGTTTTCTCTTGAACTTGAAAGGAAGTGAAATGTCCTCAGAGGGCGACAGAGGGATCCTCGGTATGAACACTCTATTTCCAGCATGTTGTCCACCAACAATCTCGGCATCGATTGCATTATCTTGGAAGGCTCTAATCACCAATCTTGTTCCATTGCACAACCCGTTGTGAGGATCGAGGTTTCGGAGAAGAATGACAGGACAATTTACTTTGAGTTTCAAAACATGCGGTGGCAGGCCATTTGGAGTGATGGTGTTTAGATAGTCAATTGTGCAGTTGTTGCGCGGATCATCCTCGACAGAGTCAAAGCTATAATATACCTTTTGTTGGCCTGGAAACCTGTCGATCATCTTTTTATTCAGATCGTCCACATAATCATTCTTGGTCGAAAGAATGGCACGTGCGCTCATGTAGGATCCCGATGCGGCATTCTCATGGAGCGATGGGAAGATATCTTCGATAAGCTTTTTCACTGGTTCTTCACTTTGGGTGTAAGGAATAACAATGTCATCCGGAAGACGCACGTAATCACAACCGATCGTCTCTTCGGTCCCATCACCAATTCTCAAGAGGTAACTGGAGAACCACGGGTCGGTTTGTGCCCTCATATTACGTGTGAGGCGTATCTTCCTAACCTTCTCCCATAAATAAGATCTCAGTAGCGTAGCATCAGTGATCTGTGCTCTTGTCCCACGGGTCACCACGGGAAGGACTTGTCTAAAATCTCCCCCAAACACCATGACCTTCCCACCAAATGGCAAATCACTTTCCATGATGTCTTGTAGGGACCTATCAAGTGTCTCCACTGTTTGACGCTTCGTCATGGCAACTTCGTCCCAGATTATCAAAGATGCCCTTTTGAGCAGCTTTCCGACACCACTCTCCTTGGTTAAATTGCACGTGCTGGTGTCAGTGATCCTAATTGGAATTTTGAACCTGGAGTGGGCGGTGCGTCCACCAGGCATAATCGATGCTGCTATACCGGATGTTGCTGTTGCAATGGCTATTTTCCCTAAAGAACAAACCTTAGCAAGGAGTGCTTTGTATAGATACATCTTCCCCGTGCCACCCGGACCATCGACAAAGAAAATTTGGCTCCTGTTGTTGACGACATGAGAGAGGATTTCATCAAAACCAGCACGTTGCTCTGTGTTAAGAGTAGTAAACATATTTACGTCGTCCTTGTCAAAAATGACCGACATCTCCTCTTGAACCTCTCTATCGTCACCGCTGGAATGGTCATCATAAAGAGGATCCAAATCCGGGAGGCCATAACTTTCTATATCCTTCCCCATTGAACGCATCAGATCCCTAATGTCTCTAAGGACCATCTGCTCTACTGCGGCCTGGTTGGAGTGGCTACGACGGTAGTCCTCAGACATTGCCTCAAGGTGCTTCTCCCACAAAGATCGGATTTTGGTCACCTCGCAAAACACCAGAATTGTTGCGAAAAGCCTTCTTAGAGCATATGGCATCTGGAAAGTAGCAGACTCGGTCAAGCAGTCATCAAGGGAGTTGTCAGTCTCTATGAGACCTCTTTGCTCACAGGCTTCTCTAAAATTCAAGCACGCCTTGCCATGGACAGATCTCAAGTCCTCATATGATGTTGCACCTCTGACATGATTCATGAGCACTCTCAGAAAGTACCTCTCACCTTCAGCAGGATGCGCATACACAATTCTGCCGACCTGTCCCCGCCCTTTTAGTTTTCTTCTCTGCCACGTCTTCTTACCCTTGATCCATCGGTAGAATTCTGGGAACTCTTTGTACAACAACTTCTTCGCATAAGGATCCACCTGGTTCATCTTGAAATATTCAGTGAGCATGGTAATGGAGAAGAGGGCCGATTGATGACATCCTCTAGATTGTCGCCCTCTTTGAATGCAACAGTATGCATATTTTCCAAATGGAGCTGAAGTTGGAGAACAGAGGGATCTATACCAAACATTGGAAAAGCGCAAATCCTATAGACAGACTCTTGTGGCCCCACGAATCTAGCATCCCGGTACTGTTTAATCTCATTGATTACTCCACCGTCCACATCTACTGCTGGGTCGATTGAGAATGACGCAAGATCATGTCCTTTGTAGATATACTTGAATAAATATTTAACTGCCTTGATGCTGGAGCAAGCTTCAACGTTGATGTGACAATTATACCGCATAAGCAGACCAGGGTTGTATGGGACAACCCATCTATTATCCAGCTCTGCTCCTCTAACCTTCACTACACGACCATCAAGTCTCCTCCTATAGATAGGATATGAGTCCTTTCCTTGCTGCGTAGCATCACAGAACTGTCGAGGATAACGGAATCGGCATTCACCATCTATCATACAAGCATAATGTTTCCTGAGAGCACCACATGGACCGTGTAGCATATGCTTGACCACCAGAGCATGCAATATAGGATACCTATCCTTGTCAGGAATTTCTGCTGATATCACCTTGTCGTAGTCGTCTGGGTTTGTTAGCTTGCTATCCGAGTGCATAATCAGAAGCATGTGCTCATGTGGCAGCCCCCTCTTTTGAAACTCAGTGACATGGACATATGCAGCAACCTGGCCAAAGTATTTTTTCTTAATCAAAAGATCTTTCATACTTCGCAATTTGGCCCTGTATACTCTCGCCACAAGGTCTGGACGGTCTTGTGGTGTCTGTCCGGGTTCAAGCCTGGATGTAATCTCCTCCCAGTGCGGGTTGCAAGTCATCGTGATGAAATAATCAGGCTTCCCATACTGCTGGACTAAAGCCATCGCATCAAGAAATCTTCGTTGCATGTCTCGATCACCTCCAGGAAAAGTTCGCGGTAGCACGATTCTCTTGCCAACCTTAGAACCACGTGTCTCGCCGGCATTAATGACGTCAACAACCCCCTAAGAAACAGATGAATCAATACATCATTACCAGGTAAACAGATTCATAATGTAATTCATGTAGAACGTTATGATACCTGATATAGATCAGCGCGGATGAGCTTCTGACTCTCGGGCTTGGAGTAGAAATCAAGCCTCATGGTCTCCATCTTAATGTACATGTCGACAGCCCATTGTTGGAACGCACGTCCACCAAAGCAGTATAATGTTGAAAAGTTTTTTCCTGCATTGTATCTTGAAACAATAATACTCCCTAGCGCTTACAAATTTTCTGGATGTTCCAACATCATCACCCTCTTCCCGGTCCTCTTCATCATCATCTAGGAAACAGTTGGAAAATGACTAATCAGTAATTAAGAGTGAATAAACACGTGAAACACGTTACAAGCTTTAGGACCATTACCTGCTGCATCATCCGTGTTTGATTCTACGTGTACACTTGAAGTACGATCCAGAACTTGGATGTCCTCACCCTCGGTGCCATCCTCGTTGTTCTCTTGAACAACGGGAGGTGGTTCATCATATGGCATCCAACGGTTCCATCCTGTTTCCCCTCCCGGAAAGAACAATGGATACGCCAAAGGATCATAGCAACCATAGTATGCTCTAATAAATATGGGACGATCACCTTTGCTATGTAAGACAACCTGCCTATCAAAAGTGTTTTGTGGATCGCTCCCTTCGACCCACATCGCAGCAACCTGGGAAGCCGTGGGGGCATTGTACCTTCGTTGGTCCAGTCTTATATCTGTGTTTAGTGAAATCTTATATTCTTCTATGTTTGGAACAGAGCCCATGCTCTTAAAAATCTGCACATACGGGTTGTTCTTTAGTATCTCAAGAATCTTTCGTATGAGATTTATATCAAGATCTGGAGACCGCTTTACTCTATGTTCCAAGGTTTCATCGGTATCATAGATGTAGAGCTGCAGATGTCTAGGTCCTTGACCACCAGGCACCAGATCATCCGCCTTATAATATAACGCACCGTGTGCACAGAAGGTATATACACCGGTTCTCGCCGAATTGCTGACCTTCTTATCGAGGGTGACTCCAAGGCTTGTGAAAGAGAAGTGGCTGTTGAAATACCTTATGTGCTTTCTGAAATACTTTGCATCGTCATCAACCTGACTTGTAAACAACCGGCGCAACTCTTGAGGAACTTCAGGCGTAACTATCTTGACCTTTCCTTTTCTGCAACAGAATGCCAGGACCCTCGTATTGAAACCTAATTGCACCACAGTGTTCACAATCTTTTACTGGTTTCAAAACATGATGCTTGGTTGGCAGATTGTGGTACACATAGTCATAAGGATCCACATTCTTGTTAATCGGAGCAACACCACTTGTCACTCGCCAAGAATCGTACACATCTCCTGCGAGGATATAATAGATGAATCCGTCAAATAGATGCGCCAAATTTAATATTGGTATACATGGATATAAATAATTTTATCCAATAATTTACCTTGACCTCTATAAATCCTGGACTCCTCATCATCAGATACTATTTGCTCCTCTTGTATGGTTTCCAAGTTATCTATGACAGTATTCATGTTGAATTGGATTAATGTCATGGATACCACTAAAATACGAACGCTTTGAAAAAAATTAAAATAATTATTATATGGTACCTTCCAATGTAGCATTTTGTTCATCCGGTTCAAAAATGTCTGTAGTATCGGATTCATCGCCTGTTTGAAGACATCAAACCTGAGTCATACTAATTTAACACAGTGACAAATAATGTACTGCATCTTTAGGAAAAGTTGAATTGTGTTTTACTATTTGAACTGGAAATAATATGATATATTCAGCAAAAATTCCAGACATATCATATTCTTCATCTCTGTATATGTCACCTAGTATATGCATAGAACGTAGTTTTGAAAATTTAAGAATGCGTCCGTAGAAAATTAACATGGTGATAACTAAATGATCAGACCATGAATGAATATTAATATACCTGTAAGGTTAATTGTTGATCCAGTTGTCGCAACTACATCATCATTTTGGGGGGATGATGTCTTAGTTTCCCTAATGCATTTCATATACTCACGCTTCTTGTGCAACAATGCATTCCTATCTTCATTTGTCATTAATGAGTATCGTTCCCTATCACGCTGTTGTTTACTTTCAAAATAATCACGACTTCGTTTCTTCTTATAATTTGCACTTTTCACATAGCTTTCTTGCCCATGCAACCCTTCAGAACTGGATATATTTTGCAATTCTCCGACAAATCTCATATCTCACATGTAGGTCAAATTTCTGTGTAGCCAATCACTATCATCATCGTTTTCATCCACATATTTTCCTGCAGGCACACATAGAATGATTAAACCCTACAATAAACACCAATGTGTGTAGCCAATCACTATAATCATTGTTTTCAATATCATAGATTAAGCCATATCGGGTGTATGTACCTTTTGATTGTGTGTTGGTGAAGTTCGTAAATGGTACACGCTTGTGAACTCGATAGGGAATTTGCCGATTTGTGAGACACGTCCACACAATCAACACCACTCTGGGTTGCAACCTTCTGTTGTTGGTAATCAATACTCGACGTGCTTGCATTTGTACATTTTCCTGTAGTCACACGTGAAACAATTAAGATAGTCCATTTTCCCAAAATGAAACAAAACAGGTATATGTACCATTTGTATGTGTGTTGGTTATGTTGCTCAACGGGGTACGTTGTGGTCCCGTTAAGGGTGTCACGGATATCTGAGACAACTGCACGTAGTTGACATCAGCGCTGGTTGCAGCCTTCTTTTTTTGTCGGGCTATACGCTGCCTCTGTAGATACTCTGCTTTTTCCTCATCGGACAATCGAGCGTACCATCCTTGACCACTCTTTCGTTTTTGACTCTGACTATTCTGATCATTAAAATTGTGCATTTGGCCCGTAACTTGGGCATTCTCACCGGAGTGCGAAGAATGTGTGCCTGATTGGTTCTCCATGTGTGATATCCCTGTAGGTCGATATGAGAAAATCTTACAGTAGTACATTATTAGGAAATTTATGCGTAAGGACTACATACCACTATTTTGTGTGCTGGTTTTTGTGCTCAGTGGGTTAGTATGCGATGATGACTGAGACACATCGACAATATGAACACCACTCCGGTTCGCATCCTTCCTTTGCTGTCGGGCTACGCGTTGCCTCTGTAGATATTCCTTTTCTTTTCAGCAGACAACTGAGCATACCACCCTTTTCCACTCTGCTGGTTTTGAACTCCACGACTATGAGAATTATAATAGTTTGTACGGTCCGTAAATGGGGCACGCTCAGTAGATCGTGAAGAAGATTCGCCTAGTTGATTTTCTTGCTGATGATATTCCGGCTTTCCTCTTATCACATTGAGAACAGATTCATGTAGAATCGTAGGTAATTGCTTCCTAAATAGTTTCATACCCTCCTGCAAATTAGTCATCACAACAAATAGGTTATAAACCGAATTTGGAATGAATATACATTGTCATTTCAAGTGGAAATACCTGCGTCACCGTCTGTGCTAGTTCGTGACCTGTCCAGTGTTCCATGAGTTTCAGCAAGAACAACCCACAAGATGAGCTGCAAGTTTAATTCATTAATAGTTATGTTATTATTCACGTCACTTATCGGTGTGTAGTGAGTGTTTAGCATACCCATCTGATTGCATTGGCTCGTGAACACACTCTACGATTGGCCATTTGGTTACTTCAAGGTCCGGCCACTTTTCACCTTTATTGAACTCACTCGTCTGAGAAGCAATCATAAGATGCTTCTCAAGCCCACTTAAGCTGTAAATAGAAAAGAGTATTACAGTATATGTTAATATATCTTAATTGGTAATCATGAAAGATGAATATATAATTAGTATATTCTCACTGTAAGGTGCAGGTCAGATCGACTCATTCGTGAACCAAACGAATCGAGCACCTGTATCCGGCGGTTTTTAGCATCAACATTACATAGAAACCAATGACATTGCGTCACATTAATGGGGACGAATAGCTGGCAGAAGAAAGTCAGTTGTAGTCACAATTAGTAAATACAAAATCAGTGTTAAATTAAACTATATATCTGTAGTCTTACCATGTCGTGTTGTAGGTAATTAAGTACTCGCCGCACGATGTGGGTATGTTCCACTGGACTTATAGGAAGTTTAGCGTATCGCTTATATAGTTGCAGAAGTATGTGTGCTTTCCAAAAATACTCGTCCACCTGCTCTAGTATGTAGATGGTCTTGGATCCGCATGGAGTAAATATATGCATTTATGACCTGTAGTTTTGAAACAAACATTATATCAAAAAAATCAAACGCTTTTCATGCACATACATTTTACAATATGTAGCCATGTTAGCTTACATCACCGTCCAACCATCCATCGTCTTTGAACAGACATTCTAAATCTCCACGTGATAAGTTTTGCGTCATGTATCCGCACCAATTTGGTTTTGGTAGGGAAGGACATGATATATTCTTTAATTGCAGTCAAACTACTTTCATTATCCGTCTCTTCCATTAAAACTTCTGTTGACCCCAACTATATCAACATAGACAAAATTAAAAGTCAGGTTAGCTAAAGATATGTAAATTCTTTTGTACATAATTTAAAAACCACGTCCAATCTGAATGAAAAGATAATTAATAGAAGAAGGGAAAACTTATGAAAATCAGTCCAAAAATAATTTTTTGCGTCAAACATTCAAATATTGAGCATGGTCAACATGTCAATGAATCAGCTACGGCGCAGATACGGCAATAGAGCGAGCACATGCGTCGTTGTCGGTGTGGTATGTTCGTCAAGCACTGACGCGACAGTATGGGCGATGGGGCGTGTGGATCATTGTGGCTTAGCAAGGGTGCGATGGCTGGGGTGGCGCTCGGTGCGTTTGGGCGCGAAGACGTGATTGCACTGACAAGGCGGGTGGCGTGATAGAAAGGAGTATGCATACAATAATTTGAGATACTATATCAAATAAAAAAAGTAAAAATGTATGCACTCAAATCAAAATATAAGATACTTTTACAGATTAGTTGGCTACACCCAAGTACCCATTCCTGTCGAGATAGAGGCATACAGCTTTGCTGGACAAGCACAAGCGTTTAAAGGAATTTTTCTCTACCATGAACGGTACCCTGCCAGCAGATATATTTGATTGTATATTTACATGTACACCTCTAAATATTAAAGACATTATCACCGGTAGGATAGAACTTCTATGGTGTTACCCTGTTTATGGGTTTTTTTCTTGTATCATTTTGTAAATAAGCCAAGTTGAGAAATGATCGAATCCCGTTATTCTAAGTTTGGCAATGACATGTGGTAGCATCATTTTCAGAAATACCACAAAACTGATTAAAATTGACCATTAGAACGCACATGTATACATTAGAAAGAACTAAACCCGAAGGAACCATCCGATTATACACCCGAGAAAGATGAGAAAGCTCGGCTGGTGTTTTAGATTTGATTAAACTAATTCTTACCAAATAGTGTATTGATGAGATCATTTAGGCAGTTAAAATGTGTACGAACGCATACCTCTATTCAATAAAATGCATTTCAATAAAATTTTAACTTATTTCGGATTGTTAACCTCTGAACGGGCAAAAGGTAGACGTGTTCAGTGTTTTACCCCAGAAGTTATTGGGGATATTTCAAGCTAATCGCTCTCCAGGATTTCTTTTCGTCTCATCCTACTTCCCACCTCAGCTCAATCTACTGGGTTGGCACAAGGCTACAACAGCCATGGCGCCGGTGCAGAGCGTGCACACTGTAGTGGTAGAAACACAAGCATATATAGATAGAAGGTACTGCCTCTGATCTTTTTAATTTCCTATTGAAAAATTCCCCATCTATTACAAACCACAGAAGTGAGCACTCAGCAGTCAGCACCAACATGGGTAAAACTTATTGAACACTTTCCTGCAGTGAGTACAACATGGAGCTTAATATAAACCTTGCCCATCAGATGTCCACATAACTGGACAGATTCTCATACCAGTGTCAAAAGCAATTTCAACACCATATAGTGGACTGTTCTCTGTATAATTCTCTCAAGTACATGCAGGAGAACTGTGTGGTTCCGATATAGACTTAACGACATGTTACAGTTTTCCGGTTGAATGAGCAGGACAAAAGGCAGCACGCTAGAGCCTCTAGTGTAGCAGGTTACAAAATACCAGGACCAAAGACTGCAGTTGCACGCCTGCACCCAGAACATTAGCATGCTCATGTCTGCAAACTGCGCTATAGGAGTCTAGATTAGAAACTCCCAAGTAATAAGCTACTAAACATTTTGAAAGCCTAAGTTTACTAACATAGAGACATGCATTATTTCCAGAAAGCGAGTCATCAACATGTGAAACATCCATATTGATCAGTGGTGCATGCAACAATTCACACAACATATTCTGTTAAACAACAACAATTGTACAGACAAAATAGGAAACCGCTAGATCCGGTAAGTGTACATAAATTACAACAAAGAAACTTTAATCCAGCAGTGACTGATAGACTTTCCTAAGTCTACTTCATGCGTCGAGAATCCATGTTAGACCACACAACCGCCAGCCCTTCCCACCTCTTCTCGAGAAACCTTCCAACGAACCTCATGTCAATCGCTCCACTAATTATTTTTGGCGGATATCTGCATTTAACATTTGAATTTAATATGTATATATTAATCATTATTTGTGTTGATATATTCCCAATTTGGTTTTGTGTTAAAATAACTCACCCTGTAGAGGAACTGCTGCAGGATGAGTTGGGTTGAATGCAAAGTTGGTATGCTCTGAGTATTCAGATCACCTATTTTGTTAAGTCAAACAAATAGAATTATTTTGGTGCTCAGTAAATATTTTAAAATATAAAATCTATGGTGAAACAAAAAAATTAATTACCGAATTTAATATCTTTCTTCAACATAGTTGCGATCACAATAGGGTTGCCGCCTTCAGCCGTTGACCATCGGTATGAGTTCTGAATCAACTTAGAACCCCAAATACCAACAGGAATAAGATTGCCCCTACAGTTTGAAGTTTTTTAAATAATATTACTTTGAAAATATGATTCTGGTGTTTTATTTACTAACTATACATACCATGCGTCCATGAAGATGACCTCTCTATAATTGGTGGACGTCCCAACACGTTCACGTTTACAACTGTGAACGACTATGCCAACTATGTCTGTAAGAAGTACCATTAGTCGATTTCGACTACAGAAGTTTCAATTGGTCTGAGTAAGTATTACATGTGAAATGTATACGATACATACCTACAAAGGTTTTATTTGGTCGCTTTTGTACATCCAAAATGGCATCAGATGCTTTGGGAGTATTGGGAACTCGAGCGGCAAAGAGGTTCAACAACTGTCCACCGATTAAAGGAGCACTCATATGCGTGTCCAATCGCTCTAAACTCCACATGTTCACAATTAACATTAAGTGTAACCCTGTGAAGAACATACTTGCAACCAGGTTGCAGTATGCGATTGAATCGCTCTACTTGAGTGTGTCCATAAACGTTCGCTTCCATTTTTGCCCCCTTGAATAAGTTTGAGAAGAAAAGGTAAGGTTGTGATTAAAATATTTTTACATTTTAGCAATTTATTATGAAAAGTTTTTGTTACTTACATTTCTATCCATTAAAATAAATGAAATGTTGTCTCCGTGTCTATTAGGCTGGAATTTTACTTCCACCCTCACACAGAAGCTCCACCTTGCGAAGCCGTTGCCGCTGACATCTATATCATCAATATCATCGAAATCCTTAAACCTAGGGGTCGGCGGGGTTTCCGGTACGGGTGCATACGTCCTCTTAGTTGTTAGTCTAATGGGTGCCATCTACATAAGAAAGGTGCTAAAGGTTTAATGGTATGACAATGTCAGGGAAAGGCTTAACTTTTTAAATTTGCAGAAATACATGCTCTTTAAAAAAATCAATATCTTGGACTGAAAAGTGAAGAGGCACACAAAGTTGGTACACACAGAAAGATCAATTTGTGGACAATAAAAATAAAGTGTCTGCACCTCGCAAAGAGACCAATAACTTGTGCAACCAAATACTACGAAGATATTTCGATACCTGATTGGAGGAGGGGCCCTTACAGATGTGACAGAGGCGAGCTGATTGGAGGAGAGCTCCAATTTGGTCTTCTCCACGGCCCCGGCCTAGTCGTCGAGCGGGCTGTGCTGGAAATCATGCAAGAGCAACATTAACATAAAACAATGATAGTAAGGGCCACAAGAAGTATTAAAGTAAGCATCACCATTACTAAATGATTTTTCTTACAGTAAGCGTGTATTGTTGGAATACCGGATGCATTGACATGAATGGTGGAAATAAAAGGTTGTCTGTATGCAACATTGATGATAGGAGAGAAGCACTGGATATTATATGACAGTCAAAATACTATATGCAGCCAAAATAGGATGCTACAAACCGAGCCAGTGGCATGCAATCTCATATCAAACTTGCCATAATTTTGATACAAAACAGTTTGTCTGAAGTGGATCCAACCTAAATCTCCAACTACACGTACTATGCCATTAAAGAAGAAGGATTTTTCATGATCTAGTTTGCTCTGAATTATTGTGTACATGCAAGTAGAAGTTAATACTACCTTCTTTTGTAGAGTCTTAAGGATGCGATCAACTCGTATCAAGTCCTTCAGGTCAATTGCTTCCTTCTGGGTCTTCGATTCAGAAGCTGCTGCTACAGACTCGGTTTCCACGTAAAAGAAAAACAGAGATAACACGATGATGCTAGTAGTCTTATCATAAAATAGTAATTCTAATTTGTTACTTGTCCCAAGCTAGAGCTCAAAACAAATGACATGTTGCTAAGGTTCAGAATCTATGGTTGTAAATTTACATATGCTCCTCCATTTATTTTCTCTGAGCTGTTTTCGCATTTAATCTTTCGATTAAGGTGGATGAGTTACAGAAGGCAATTTCAGTCGCTGAGAGAGATCCAGCTTACTACGGACTTAATGAGGTTGAAATTGGGAAAAAGGAGGAGCTGGACAAGTACTGCCCACAACCAGGTATATTATTACAGAATATTTGCAAGTGCTCCTGCCAACATCATTGATTAAGCTACAAACCCAAATATCTGTAGCAAAATGAATATGGTGTATCATGTAATGAACTGAAAATGTCCTAGGTGGTCTCCATACGGCGGAATGTTGAAGCTAGAAAGCACAAAGTGCCTTTGGACGTTCAGCCAATCCTTCTGAATTAGGCAGATCCAAGCAGCACCTTGCTCAGGATAACGATGACTTCATTGCTTCAGAATCTGATCAACAGATGCTCGTAATGAAGTAACTTCTTTACTTGAAAGTTGAAACTTAGCTTTTGTCATTAGATGTTTTTGCTCGTTTACCAATTTAGAACGAAGAACCTATGATTTCAAGATGGATTGAACTTGTTCCTGTAGAATCATAATGTCCTCTCTTTTTTGCAAATATAGAATCATAACATCCCAGGCATGAGCTCTAATTTACAAAATGCCTTCCAGATGATTATTCTAGATATTTTTTGTACTCTGTGAAGAAGTATCATTTGTTACAGAGCAAAGTTATTGACAACTACAATTTCCGCAATTTTCTGGAGCTAGTGCCTGAAGTGAGGGAGCTGGTAAATGATTTTTATGCAAGGTAGCTATCATAATCCTTATTTAACTGCATGTTTTTCTGTGGGATGTACTTTGTTCAATCCATTGGTCCATAGCAAAGATTATTATGGTCAATATGGCAAAACTTTTGTTTTTCTGGATAACACAGTGGGAGCTTTGGGTAAATTTAAGTTTATTCACTCCATGGAGTAATCGACAGAAGGCACAGTTAAGCAAGCTACTGCAATTTCAGTTAATACTGCAATCTGCTACTGTATAAAAATTCAGTTTGCATGGAGTACTCACAGAAAATTACAGAGAATGTATAGTGCTTCAAGCATGCTTGCTTCAATGCCGAGACGGACAAGATGAACTAAAATGTAACATTAGACAGAGCTAACCCCCATTTTCGTATACTGAGACACAATCTATTGCAAGCAAGCGCATTCCATGGACACAATTCATGACAATAGAAAAAAAATCCAAAGCTAACTGTTGCATCGAGGTAGTCTAGATCCCAGAGAGAGAGAGAGACGGCCACGGCTCACCTTCGCTCCAGCACGCCCACACGCACGCCGACCAGAAGAAGCTACTTGGAAGTCAATGAATCTTCACCGTCCTCTTTCACCGTTTTCTGCAGAACAATCAACATACCAGAACATAATCAACTATTGATCTCATCCTGTGCTTCATTCTCAAGGAATAATATTAATATTGAAAGTTAAACTTAATCTAAGAAATCCAACATGAAAATTATTTTAACTATTAGAGTTTGTCTATCAAACTGTATCTTTATAGAGCTCAATTTCTTACCTGACTGGGAACTCATTATCTGGCAACATCTCTTTCCCCTATTTGAAGACATCAAGTCTGATTGCTTTGGATATCAGACACAATCAGTTCATGGGCAACCTCCATTGGGTACATTATCTTCACAACATTAGGCTACTTTCATTGGGCGGAAATAAGTTTGAAGGGCAGATTACTCAAAAAAATTGCAAACTCAGGTACTTGAGGATAATGATTTGTCCCATAACAAGCTTTCAGGTTTATTGCCAGCATGTATTGGTGATCTCTCTTTCAAAGGTGCCACAGATGATCAAATTTTGACTCAGCCTATGGATATATGTATAACGGCTCTTTATATGACTTAAGAGGGTTCACCTTTGCCACCAAGGGGGTCTCAACATAGTCGGAATTAGGGGTAACACAGGGCATCGACCTATCTGCAAACATGCTGGATGGAGAAATTCCTTGGGAGCTAGGAAATCTGAGCCATATCAAATCCCTTAACCTCTCATACAA